>APFE030460582.1:97603-144836 GCA_000404065.3 Pinus taeda
TTTATTAATTTACCATACCTCTTTTATAAATATGGTATTTGGGCCTTTGGCCCATAAGATTCACTTAAATAAAACCTATTCTTGAAAATGGGCGAATGGAAGGTTGTAACTCCTATTTTCAAGGGCTAAATTTACCTTTTTTACCCTCTCCCTTAAAATAAGGTGGGCTATTTGAGGTGATTTGTAAAAATGTACTATGATACAAAATATTCGCCCACTAAAAATTTAAAACCCCTTAATTTCGCCAAAGGGTGAACATTCGCCCCTAATATCACCCTTATTGAGCTCCTTTGATTCTCTACCTATCTACCAGGATTGTGTTGTTTGGCCATTCATCAATGGTGGCATAAAACAACCAGTTGCAGACCATCATATTATTGAAAAAATAGAATAGTAGTGGCATTTTGGACTTGCACACTTTCCTGGTATTTTGTTTGGGGTTCATTTCATTCACTTTTTTGACCATTTCATTCTTTTTTACTTTTGATTTTTCTTTTAGGTCATACCCTCTTTACATTTTTTAAATTTTTTGTTTCTTGGAAATATGGAAAACCTTTGCAACCAGCCAAAAGGTATGAACATATTACAGAGCCCATCAATGTCAATCATGAAATATGACACCTATTGGTATATGAACCTGACACATCGGAGGAAGCCCCACCAATTGAGCACCCAGAGGAGGAAGAAGAGGACAACCAATAGGACAATGTACCTGAAGAACCAGTTATCTCTCTGCATGCTTTGGCAGGGATTTCTTCACCTCAAACTCTCAAAATCAGAGGTTTTATTAAGCATCAACCAGTGGTAGTCTTGATTGATAGTGGAAGTACACATAATTTTATCCCTCAAAGAATCGCGGAAGCAGTGCATTGTTTTGTCCGAGCAGTTTCTAACTTCCAGGTCCAAATTGCTGATGGGGGAACAATGAAATGTGAAGGCTGCTACGAAAATGTCAAACTTCAAATTGGGGATTATCGATTAAAGACCCACATGTTTGCCATACACACGGGAGGGTGCGACATTGTCCTCGGTGTAGAATGGATTCGCACACTTGGCCCGATCACAATGGATTTTCAGGAGCTATATACGAGATTTAAGCAAAACAACCACACACATACCCTCCGCAGACTTCAAGTGGGAGTTCCCTCTATCATCAGCTCACATCGGATGGAAAAATTGTTAAAATAGGGCCACCATGGAGTTATAGCTCAATTTAATGCCATCCAGGGCTGCGAACCCAATCCTGTTCATATTCATCCTGAGATGCAACAAATCTTAAACAACCATATGCCAGTCTTTGACAAGCCTCATGAGCTTCCACCCTTGAGAGGGGAACATGATCATAGCATTACTTTGGTCCCAAGGGCCCAACCACCAAATGTGCGCCCATATAGATATCCGTTTGCCCAAAAAAATGAAATAGAAAAAATAATCAAGGAACTCTTGGAAGCAGGTGTCATTCGTCCCAACATTAGTCCTTATTCATTGCCGGTAGTCATGGTGCTCAAGAAAGATGGGGAATGGCATATGTGTCCAGACTTCAGGGCCCTTAATAAGTTGATAGTCAAAGATAAATTTCCATCTTAGTTGTTGATGATTTGCTAGATGAACTAAATGGGGCTCAATTCTTTACTAAGCTTGACCTTCGCTCACGCTACCACCAAATTCGCATGAAAGAAGTAGACATTCCAAAGACTACTTTCTGAACTCATGAAGGCCATTATGAGTTCCTAGTCATGCCATTCGGTCTTTGTAATGCCCCATCCACTTTTCAGATCCTTATGAACCACCCACTCAAACCATATCTCAGAAAATTTGTCTTTGTTTTCTTTGATGACATCCTCATCTACAGTCGCACCTGGGTCGCACATCTTCAGCATGTAGATCTGTTCTTGCAACTGCTCCACAAACATAAATTATTTGTCAAGATGTCCAAGTGTTCTTTTGGCATGGAAGAAGTTGAGTATTTGGGCCACATTGTGGGGCGTGAAGGTGTCAGGGTGGACCCCAAAAAGATCCAGGAAATGCAGGATTGGCCTCAACCTAAGACATTGAAGAGCCTAAAAGGATTTTTGGGTCTCACATGCTACTATCGCACATCTGTCCGCAATTATGGTCGCATTGCTAGGCCCCTCACTCAACTCCTCAAGAAAAATTCATTCCTATGGAATGATGAAGCACAACAGGCCTTTACAACTCTCAAACATGCCATGTGTTCCACTCCAGTCTTAGCTCTACCTAACAAACAATTGCAGAATTCAAACAATTGCAGAATTAAAACCAATCTACCTAAATTGGATGAAGAAGGGTCAATCTGGTTCCAACCTGAACAAGTTCTTGATACACAAGAAAGGCACCTGTGTGGCCGCATGATCAAGGAAGTCCTCGTCAAGTGAAAAGACACCTCTCCGGAAGATGCAACTTGGGAACCAACCACTATTCTTCAACAGTTTCCGCAGCTTTAGCCTTGAGGACAAGGCTATTCTTATGGGGGAGGGCATGTTAGGGTCTGACCCTAACCCCCTTATTTATGTAATAGGATCGATTCATAGTTATAGTTAAGTAAAGAGTCAATAAAGCCCATATTAATAATTGTAAGTGGTTAACCCACATTTAATGAAGAGACCACAATTAGTTGCAAATGGGCCATGGTATTAGATAGATGGTATTAATAAGAACCATGGTATTGCCCCATGGTATTGCATGTATGAATCCTATATAAAGGATAGAGACTCCCCTCGAGGAGCATTGTGTTTTATTTTGTAATTGAGCTATGCTCTACTGGAGGTTGCCCCCTCGAAGAGGCAAGTGAACATTGCTTTTTGAATAATAAAATACTTCTTGTTATTTCTCATTGTTCTATGTTCTGGGTATATTTTTTCGCATATTTGGTATTCTGGTATCGTCTTGCAGGTTAAGAGCATAACATATGACCCTTTTTCATATTCCATGTGGCTTTTTGGATTTTAATGCTAGTTCATATTCCACACCATAACCCTTAGTGGATAGGTGTCTAAAATCCCCCTCTTTAATCTGAAGGGGTAAATATGAGTCCAAAAAGAGTGCTGAAATACAAAAAATGCAAAAAATGTATGGCAGCGATTCGCTGATTGTGCTCTAGGAAGTGATAGTATAAGGTTGGAGAACTAGAGGTGTCAACCGAACCAGCAACACTAGAATGCTTAGTGCAGTACTAGGAACAATTCCAAATTTGGCTAGAAGATGAAGTCTTCTATTAGAGGAAGTGCTCCTTGTTGTGAAAAAGGAGACCATTCAAGTCTTAACTTAGAACATTTGATGCAGTTCTTAGAACAATTCCAAATCCTGCGAGAAGTTGAAGTCTTCTGTTAGAGGAAATGCTCCTTAATTTTTGGAAAATGGAGACCATTGAAGTCTCAACCTGTGGTGGTTTAAGTAAGAGCACCAACCAAAAGCATGTACATGGGGCATTGCTCTGTCTTTGGCTATAACTTTGAATCTGGGTATCTCTGTCTCTGGCTCTAGGCTCGGGGAACAAGTTCACTTTGTGGCTCAGACTCATTTGATGTATCTTTGAGCTTGTAGATGACTATCAATTCTACAAGGTGAGAAGATGAAGAAATCTTAACTACAAGACATGTCATTACTTGAGAATAAATATTGTGGAATGATCGAAATATCTTCTTCACTGTTTAGGCCCATTGCCAAGAAGCAAACCATACAAGGTGAATCTTCGTTCTTGCAGGGAGCTTGTTTCTGAAGCATCTGTTTGAATGATGAGTATTTTTATGACACTCTTCACATGGGTGAAGATCACAAGAATGATCTTTCACATGGCCAACTCTGTCACAATGTTGGCATCTAACAATCCGTCGTTGTTGTGGAAGAGGAACATGATCAGGAAGAGATGAATATGAACCATTTTGAAGAAATCCAATGCTTTGAAACTTGATGGGCTTGGAATAGTTTGGAATATGAAAAGACAAATCCTTGTGATATGCAAGACTGGTTTTGTTCATGTTATTAACAACTTCTTCCCAAGGCCTGATAATGGGCTTGGAAAGAGCACACTAAACTTCTGCATCTGCATGCAAATCTGCTCTTGCACTGGGCACTAAATCAACCTCAACCTCAACCTCACTAATTTGATTAGTTTTTGGCTGCTGATGAGAGTGTCTCAAACTCAATTAGAGGATTGTTCCGAACAAAACCTAGTTCAGAATGATCTCTATGTTATATTTCATCTTGCTGTAGCTGAGATTAGAGTTGCAGAATTTCAATCTTTTCTTGTGTATTTTGGAGACAAGTTTGAATTTTTCTGGTGTATTTTGCAAACAAGTTTGAATGTTAGTGAGGATGGATTTGCTGATTATGATTGTACCATCAACATTAGAATGTATTGGAGTATTCACTAACAATACATCATCACGTTTGGCCATTTTCCAAACAACTGAAAATTCACTTACAATAAAAGGGTACTGAAGCAACTCTGTTTTTCGTAAGCTAGAGAGAACTGAAGTTAATAAGAGTGGCTTGGATAAAAGCCTCTAGACTATCAAACTCTGTAGTGATGGTATGATGTCTCTAGCCCTAGCTTCATACTTTCAAGTCTCCACACTACGCTACTGTGTCAATAAATACTGTAGGCAATGATACTTAAACCATCAAATTACTGTATTTCTTATGCCAGAGTCTGCCAAACATAAAAATAATTGCACAAGGAGGAATGCTTTGAAAGCTTAGAATGACAAATGCATTTTTGAGCCAAACTGGTTCAGTCCCTTTTAGAATGTTACTGATGTCAACGGCTCTGCCACAGACTCACTACGGAGGAAGAGGAAGGGTTTCAAGATTTGAAAAACAATTTGTCTGGTAGCAAACTCTGATATAAACTCTCTACTTGGCACTAAGCACCAGATTTGACAACTCCACGGACAACCTAGTGGATTCTGCCAGGTTTGCACTTCGAATTGAACAGTCTATGAGGATCCCTTGCAACTTAGACTCAATTTAACACAAAACACCAAAGTTAAAGAATCCACTAAAACCCTAGCTAATTCTCTGGCGTTTAAAGCTTTGAAAACAAAAGCTTCCACAAGCAAAGCAATGCAATAAACAATCCCTCAAAATCTAGGCCGCAATCGGCATTGCTATCTCGACTCAAACTCTTGCTTTTCGGCTCCTTTTCAATTGAGCAAACGACCCAACCTGTGTAGATATGTCTTTTGTGTAAAACCTCGAGTGTCAACACAAAAGATATTTACTTTCAGGTTTTAAAGCTGTAAAATCTAAAAACCCCAATGTCATGTCTTGTCATAGTGTGCATAGTGCTTAATATGTCTACATATGTGACACTGAAACTGGCGGAAGGGTATATGGATACATCACCTTGTCTCAGAGAATAAACCACAAGTGACTGCTAAGTGCTATTATATACGTAGAGAGCAATTCGTTTTGATTACCCTTCGATGTTTAGGTAGCCGTAAGGCTCCAGATCCCAGTGGTCATATTGAACTTTCGAATAAGCTACCACAAAGGGCCTATGATGACCAGGTAAAATCTTATCTTCTGTGTGGCAGTTCACACTTTTTTCATGATTAGAGGATATGTGAAGAACCGTTGTTGTGATGAAGCTTTGAGGTTCTATCATCGAATGGATCAGGGGGGCATTCAACTAACAAGTATACTTTCCCTGCTGTATTCAATGCCTGTGCAAGAGGGAAAACTGATTCATAAACACATAAAAGGGGATTTCAGTTAGATGACTATATGGAGTTTGCGCTCATTGACATGTACGCCAAATTTTTTAGAATTGACACACACTACACTGTATGTGCGCTGGAGTCTTGACAGTGCACCAAGCACTGGGGTTGCAGGATTCACACAAGGGTCAATTTCTGTGCTAAACAGGCTGAGCGTTAGGAAAGTGGGTTAGGGGCGTTACTATGCGCATGCAGGACATACAACAGATAAGTTAGAGCGGGCCAGAAACTGTCTGCTGCAGGTTAGAAGCCTGACAAACAAAGAAGAAATGACCAGGTGCAGAGGTGACGGGCATGTTAAATTTACATGAAATGACAGACATAATTGATAAATGGTTGAATGCATTTTATTCACAAGTATATACATATTAATACAGTTTTATGACTATTCTTTATTACAGTAATAAAGAGCAGGCTTATGACTTTTGGTTTTCTATTTTATATGTTTTTTTTGGATTTCAATGACTTCTAGTTAATTAGGTGTCATATATATTAAATAAGAAGTTAAATTGTAATAGGAGTATTATTTTGTTTTATATGTGATACCACGATTAAATATTATGGTAGTAACCTTAGTGATCACCACAAGGGACATTAACTTAACTTTCTTGTAGATGCTCTCAACTATGCCACAATATTATGGTAGTAACCTTAGTGATCACCACAAGGGACATTAACTTAACTTTCTTGTAGATGCTCTCAACTATGCCACTCCCTCATAGTTCTAAACTAACACCTATAATTGCTTTTGATGGGTTTAAAGCTTGTATTTTTTGGATGTAAGAAAACATGCTAACAGTCCAAAACCCAAAAACATACTACAAGAGTGAAAGTCTACTTTCTTACAAAGCACCAGAGGATTAGTTTATGTGATGCGGATTCCTTGAATAACAATGATGAGTTAATGTGCATCATGGACAATAACCAATGATGATTTTTTTTGTTAGTTCAATTGACAATAAAGTTATGATAGTTTTTGTCATAAAAAAACCATTGAAAATTGTTCCTTATAAGCTCTTTCAATAAAAATGATTTTTTTTCAATATATTTTTTTTTCTAATAAATTGAATATATGGATTTTATTGAGGCACTCTACAACCTAGAATAGGTAGATGCCACATAATGTTACATTTAAAAATAATAAAATAATATTTACATTAACAAAATAAAACATAACAATAACAAAAATAATCAATGTTAGCATAAATAAAAAATTTCAATATCCACTTCAAATTTACATCAACTTTATATAGAAATTAAATAATTGAAAGTGAAAAAAATAATTTATCTTTTAGTATAAGATAGATGTAATTCCTTCACTACTTAATATGGAGTTGAACAAAAAAAATTAATTTACTTTGTAGTATAAGAGATGTAATTTATTCACTATTTTATATGAAATTGATAAATGAGATATACAAATAATATTATTGATATTATATGATGTGTAATTAATTCTATGTTGAGTTGACATGTAACATTTTAATATATATATATAAACAAACAAAAAAATGTCTTTTTACTTTCAAATATGAAAGAGCATGTACCGACATTTTAATAAGGAGATTGTGAATCATAAATAAAATATCTAAATGTAAAATATGTATTTAATATAAAAAACTAGTGAACATAAAAAGTTTCGTAGAGTTAAAACATTTTATTAGTATTTTGATCAAAATTGATATAGATCCATCTTAACTCCAAGTCTATCAATAGTAGGGATAAACCAAATCTCTCGAGGTGCAAACCATTCCTCAAGTTTTGCATTCTAAATAGGTTTCCATCTTGAGAAGTTTGATCCCTCTCGACACTTGGTAAATCCAGAGTTAAGATGGATCTATGCTGGTTTTAAAAAATTGTGATAAAGTTTTACAAATTTAGACCAATAAAATTTAGTGTCATGTTTACAAACCATTACCCCTTTTTGGATGTATCCCCTTGATGGGGAATATTTAATCACGCATAGATGAAATTATTATTTTAGGTAGAGAATCTTTTTCAAGAACTTTGGAGGAATAAGAAGGGTTTCTTTAGAGAGTTAATAAATGTAGAAATTCCTTCTAGATTCAAATTGCAGATTGTAATATGCTAAAACAATTGACCTGAATCCACTCTACTCATCAGCGGAAACAAAAAACGATCGATGAAATCATGAAGCATAGAAGATAAAGAATTCAATCACATATAATACAATAATTTTCTGAGGAAAGCCATAACTAAAAACCACTGCTATCTGTATATTGCGTTAACCATAAAGTATGAGAAGATTACAATGCTTTGCTCAAGCTCGAGCAGCCTTTGCACTATTTCTATCTATCTCACTACTTCACAAACAAGCTCAAGCCAATACTTAGCCAATTTAGCTGGGTTTGCCAAGCTCCTATTTCCTTGCACAGTTTTTTAGGGAATTAGCCCATATTTAATTGTGAAATTCTACAATTATGAATTACGCAATCCTCATAGGCCTTCCTTTGATTGTATGCACCACCTATACAATTCAGATGATTATACAATTGATAGTACATTGTCCTTGAACTCCAATCTCAATTAGGTCTTTCTACAATATAACATGCATGAGTTAATTTTGAGTGAATATTCAGTTTACTAGTTGATCAGTGCTGGTTACACCCCACTACTGCAGGTCACACCCCACTACTAGATTTCCCACTAATTCCTCTATCAGTTGGAACTATTTTAACCAAATTTAACTAATTGAATTTAAAATAATTACAACTCAAAATAAACTCAACCAAAGCTCCTAAAAAATAAGAGACACTCTACATGAATCTAGTTAGACCCTCAACTTGAATTAACTGAGCCAACTAACTCAAATTAACTTAGTTAACTATTACAAGTTATCATGAGATGTGGAATAACAATTTAATTCCTAATTTAATTCAAGGACAAAATTAAATTAAGATTCTCTTGTTGCATTTTCAACACTCCCTCTCAACAGTAAAGAGATTATCTGCTACCACGATCCGACCTCTGTGAAACTCAAATTTGCATCTTGACAATGCCTCTATCAAAATATATGCATCCTACTCCTATGTAGGAATGTACTCCAACAACATGATTCTCCTTTGCACACAATCTCATAGATGGTGAAAGTGGATGTCAATAAGCTTGGACTGATCATGAAAAACTGGATTCTCAGAGAGTTTGATACAACTCTAATTGTCACAGTAAATCACTGTAGGATCCATCTGCCGACCAAATAGCCCAACAAGGATCTTCCTCATTTAGATAGCCTCACAAGATGCTTGACTAGCAACCATGTGCTCTGCTACTACTAAACTGAGTGCAGCTGAACTCTGCTTCTTGCTGTACCAAGAAATTATTGCTGACCCAATAGTGGAGATTCCCCCTAATGTGATCTTCCTGTTGGATGGACTCCCTGTCCAATATGCATCTATGAAGCCTTGAAGCTTCACTCCCTCTGTCCATTTGTACCAAAGACCAAATTGAGTGGTGCCTCTGACGTATCTCAACACATGTTTAGTTGCCTTCCAATAAAGTTTGGTTGGCTTAACCATGGCTTGACTAAGCTAGTTGAATGCAAAACACATGTCTGATTGTGTGTTCACCAAATACATAAGTGAACCCACAAGTTGCCTATAAATAGTAGCCTCCACTACTTCACCTGAAGTATCATCTTCCTTCCTCCAATTACCTACTAGAGGAGTTATCATGGGTTTGCTTCTTTCCATGTGGAACTTCTTCAGTGTTTCATTCGCATACTTGCCCCGAGAGACAAACAATTAACCATCTCCTTTCCATACTTTCATACCAAGAAAGTAATGCATGAGCCCTAAGTCTTCATATCAAATTCTCTTACAAGATCCTCTTTGCAAGATTTTATTAGTGTCTCATCACTTGTTTGAATCAAATCATCGACATATAATACTATAATCAACAATTTAACTTCAACCACAAGATGGTAAAGGTTTGCATCTACTTCACTTTTGGTGAAGCCCAACCCGGTGAAATAACTGTCAATGCTAGTGTACCAAGCACAAGGTGCTTGTTTTAGTCCATACAATGCTTACTTGAGTCTGCACACATGTGACTCTATGTTGAAGGTCTCAAATCCTTTGGGATGCTCAATATACACCTCGTCCTCAATCATACTGTTGAGGAATGATGTTTTCACATCCATCTGATGTATCTTCCATCCCATCTGCACTGATAGTGCTAGAATAGACCTGATTGAAGATTAAATTGCTATGGAGCAAAGGTCTCATTGTAATTAATTCCCTCCACCTGAGAGAACCCTCTGGCCACAAATTTGGCCTTGTGTTTCTCCACACTCCCATCTGCTACTTGTTCTAGTTTGTAAATCCATCTGGAACTCACCACTGACTTGCCTATTGGTCTTGGGACCACTTCCCAAACACTGTTTTTGATAATGGAGTCATACTCCTCAACCATGGCATCAACCCATATTGGTTATTGCATTGCTTCTTCGAATGAGGATGACTCAATCTCTACACTGTCGCTCATTAGAGCCATGTAGCTAGTGTACCGATTTGGTGAACTCCACTGTCTGCGATGTGATGTGGGTGCTCCCACATTCACTCTAGCATCATGCATCAATATGTCAGCCTCTTTGGTGTGCTTCCTTCCATATCTGGAAGTCTCTGCATGAGTGGGTGCTTCCACTCTCTGCTCCACATGTGGCTACTCCACATCATCCCGAGGTTCCTCTTTTGGAGCTAAAAGCTCCTCAGCTGCATGTAAATGAAGCTCCCTCTTCAGGGAACATCTCATGGTCTTTTCTTTATCGAACTTCAGATCTCTACGAACCACTGTCATCTTGTTGGATGGCAAGTGCACCCGATAGTTGTGAGATGTATCAATGTACCCCAAAAAATTCCCAACTCAGATGTTGGCTCTAGATTTTTCCGTGCATCCTTGGTAACATACAATAGACTGATGAACCAAAGATCATGAAGTGTGCCACATCTGGTTTTTTACATGAAAAAACTTCTTTTGGTGTACTCATACCGAGAATTCGATGAGGTATTTTGTTCAACAAATAAACAACTGCGTTGCATTCTTCATCCAAAAAGTGCAATAATAGGCCTTGATAATGTAGCATTTCCCGTTTTGCTCCCACAATACTTCTATTCTTCCTTTTAGCCACCCCATTCTGTTGTGGCTTATGAGGTGCTATTAACTCCTTTTGAATTCCTTCCGATGCTCATAAGTTCTTGAATTCATTTGACACATATTCTCCACCGTTATCGCTTTTGAGATATTTAACTTTTATGTTAGTATCTTTCTCGACAAGTGCTTCAAATTCACAAAATTTAGCAAGCGTCTAATCTTCCTTCTGCATGAAGAAAATCCAACACTTACAAGAAAAATCATCAACAAATATTACATGATATCTGTGATTGGCCATGGATGTTGTCAAGAATGGTCCACACACATTTGAGTGAATTCTATCAAAGATTGCTTGTGCTTAATTGTCTTTACATGAAAGGAAGCTTTGGTGCACTTCCACAATTTACATGCTTTGCATGTGTCTCTATGCTCTAGTGTACCCTTGGGAAGTCTTGTAGAAATTTACTGCATGATCTTCAAAGCTCTATGGTGCAAGTGACCCAATTTTCTATGGCACAACTCATAGATGTCTCAACTTTACACCTCTTCTGCTTTGTGCTCAAAGCAACCCAATCTTATACATATAATTTGTAGAGGTTTTTCAATTGAACACCGATCTGCTTCACCTGTCCTTAGGCTATGTGATGAAGGAAAGCCTTTCCCTTTCTAAATATCACATCGTAGCCACGGTCCTCCAAACATGGCAAATAAAACCAAATTCTTCTTCAAACCCGGAACATACATGACATCTTTTCATGTGAGAGGAAAACTAGAATATCTCTGAAAGGTAACAATGTTGAAGGAAATGTAACTAGGTTCAGTCTTCATAAATGTAATTTTGATATTTGTATTTATTCAAGAAAAATAAAAATTATTTTTATAGTATTTGTCAATGAGTTTTTTGCTCATTGAAAATAGGCCAAGCACATTTTAAAGTGCTTCTAGAAATTCAAACTCAAAATGTAATTATGATAAGACCCTTTGAGGGCATGTTACATCATGTATGTCATCATACAAGGTCATGGGAACACCTCCAAGCATAGTCAAATCCTCTCCTAGCATCAACGAAGTCTCTAAGCAAAAAAACTATGAATAAAAGTTGAATTATAATGCGAACTGTAAGTCGGCCTAATGGACAGTCATGTCGGCTTGAAGAGGAGGGGCAAACCTCTATTTATAGAGGTTGTACACTCCTCAAAAGTACAAGGAACTCACTCTGAAATCTGCACACAAGAAGAGGGCTGGACAGGATGAAGAAAATATAAGGAAAAGGGCTACAAGGGCAGCGTAATAAGAAGACAAAACAACGAAGTAAAGGAGGACATTTTTGAAGCAACTATAGCCACATATGTGAGGTCAAGGAAGGTTTGATTGTGGCCATAGAAGAAAAAAGGAATAGTTCAAGTATCATCACTGTTTGGGTTGGAATTTAAGGTCTATAAGGCCTCCCTCTAAAGCGAAGGATAAACCCTCACAAACGAAGGAAGAATAAAGAAAGCCGAGGAAGAAGAGGAATGTTTCTAGGGCTAGAAATAGTCACACGTGCGAGGTGCAGTAAGGGTATGACAACAACTAAAATTTCTTTGTTTGGGTGAGAGATCAAGCCTCCAAGAACTCACAAGCCTAGTGAAGGATCTCATCATTCTAAAGTAAAAACGACTCTAATTGGAAGACGAAGTATTGGAAGACAAAGTGCCAAAAGATGTGCGAGAAGTGATAGTTCAGAAAAAGGAAGGATTTGACTTATGCTTGGAGGACATCTTAGTCAAGGGTCTAGGATTTGACAGTTGTTCAAATAAGAAGCTTCAATAAGAGAAAAATATTACCAAGGGTTTTCCTCTCAAGAGTGGAGAGGTTTTGTCCCTGGCAGAGACCCAAACTTTGTGTTCTTGTTATTTTGTTTTGGTATTAGTTTGATGAAGTACACACATATGCACTAATAATAATAAGAAGAAGCATAAGCTAACAAGAAAAGTAAAAAGACTCCACAAATTGTTATCAAGTAACAAAGAATCACACTACACTACTTCCCCCTAGATTCTTCAACAAACAATACTGATGCCGATTGTGCTATACCTCCCATCATATCCCATCTCGATGTGCATCTTGAGGTCCTTCTCCTCCAAGTCATTGAAGAACTCTTTGTTGCTGGTCATATGGAGTGAGGCTCCACTATCCAGGTACCACACACTACCCATCACCGATGTCACCATGCAAATGATGAGGGTGAAATCCAGTTCGAATTGTGAAGCAAGAGCTTCACCTTCCACTCCTCATGAGGGATTCTTATCGACCTTCTTGTGCAGACACTTCGTAGCATAGTGTCCTAGCTCGTGTTAGTGAAAACATTTAATCTTCGACATGTCCTTATTCTTGCCACCCTAACTAGAATTTAATTTGGAGTGGGATGAATTTCCCTTTCCTTTCTTCGTCTTTCTAGCTAAGGCACAAGTCTCCTCCTTATCATGCTTGGATGAGGATCCATCTTTGGTGTTCTTCCTAATCTCTTCTTGTATCAAGTCGAACCACATTCACTCCCACTCTGGTAGCTTCTCCCTCCCATTAACTGAGTCCTGGTAGCTGTGCCATCTCTTGGGAAGGCCTATAAGTGCTAGGATTGCCAGATCGTCTTCAACAACTATAACAACTATAAGATCGTATTCTACATCTTAATATTTCTGAGTTTGTCCTTCAGTGCCAGTTTCCTGTGGTCATTGCTATTTTGAAAAAAATATGTCAAGGCCTTCCACATTGCAAATGGAGTTTCCTTACTGTGGAGGTTCAAGACAATATGATCTCGAACTCCTAGGATAATCCTTCTCACTTTTTCCACACACTTTCTCCACTCTACCAGATCCTGAGCACTAACTGGCTTAGGAATATCTTTATCTATGAATTCCTTAAGCTCATTGTCTTCCAACATTGCCTCCATCCTATCCTTCCAAGCAATATAGTTCGAACTACCCTCAAGGGCATATGTGAGTCTCAATCTATAGAACGACATCCTGCTGGCTTTGAAGTATGACACTGCAAATTTGATTTCTCTTGCAAAAGACAAACTCGTATTCTCCTCTTCTATAGTGATTTAAGCTCTGATACCATGTAGAAAATCCTTGTAGATTCAAATTGCAGATTGTAATATGCTAAAACAATTGACTTAAATATACTCTACTCATCAGTGGAAACAATAAACAATCGATGAAATCATGAAGCATAAAAGAGAAAGAATTCAATCACATATAACACAATAATTTTCTGGGGAAAGCCATAGCTAAAACCCCTACTATTTGTATATTGCATTAACCATAAAGTATGAGAATATTACAATGCTTTTCTCAAGCCCGAGAAACCTTTGCACTATCTCTATCTATCCACTGCTTCACAAACAACCTCAAGCCAATACTTAGCCAATTTAGTTGCATGCCAAGCTACTATTTCCTTGTGCAGTTTCCTAGGGAACTAACCCATATTCAATTGAGAAATTATACAAATATGAATTTCACAATCCTCATAGGCCTTCCTTTAATTGCATGCACCACCTGTACAATTCATATGATTATACAACTGATAGTACACTGTCCCTGAACTCCAATTTCAATTGGGTCTTTCTCTGATCTAACATGTATGAGTTAATTATGAGTGAATGTTTAGTTTACTCGTTGATCAGTGCTGGTTACACCCCACTACTGGATCTCCCACTAATTCATCCATCAGTGGGAACTAGTTTAACTGAATTTAACTCAGTTAAATTGAATTAAATAATTACAAGTTCTCAAAATAAACTCAACCAGAGCTCCTAAAAAATAGGAGACACTCTACATGACTCTAGTTAGACCCTCAACCCGAATTAACGGAGCCAACAAAGTCAAATTAACTTAGTTAACTATTATAAGTTGTCATGAGATTTGGAATCACAATTTAATTCAAGGAAAAAATTAAATTAGGATTTTCTTGTTGCATTTTCAACAATAAATAGTTAATTTTTTTTTTCAAAAACTCTCCCCATAGTGTCATCTTCATAGACCATTGCTCTTTTTTGGATGCATCCCCCTCTAGTGGAGAATATCTAATCATTGTATGGATCAAATAATTGTTGTAGGTTGAGAACCTTCTTCAACTACCCATAAGAAGAGGAAGGTCTTCTTGAGGAGTTAATACATGTTAGTTCAAATTTTATATTTTTTTTTTTGCAAAATTCCTCCTAATATATATATATATTTTTTTGGTTTGTTTACTTGCTTTTTCATTAGCATCTAAAGTGCATTTAATTCTAGTCAATTATTTATTTTGGTTTTGGAATTTGTATTGAAGGTTATTTCATGTTCTTAGTTTAGGAACATGACCTTTTGAATCTCACTGTGCATAGAGGTTTTTGAACTTTCCTCATTAAAGTACCCTTTGCATATGTTTTATAACACCACCTATTCACTCACTTGAGGGACAATATTACACATCTCTACCTCTGTTAGCATATTTGTATGAAAAGTTGACTCAACTAAGCTATTGACGAGTGTAACATGCCCATTCACTGAATAAGCAGGTCGACCCAATAGGTAGGTTGATGGCACACACAGATGAAAAATGTAGTTGAAGCAATCCATTAATGGATTGTGTCGACCAAGTAACATGTCTCTCAATCTGTGGGTTTATACTCCTATCTAACTCATGCTTTTTCTAGTATAATTCTATAGTTATTTATATATATATATATATATTTTTTTTTTGTTTAATTTGGCTCATAAAACTTGTGACACCAACACTACTTATGTCACTAGGCTCACTTCTTGTTAGCATCATTTGAATTACATTCGAATTATTGTTAGCATTAATTGCTTTCTAACATATTTAAGTCACATTACTAGATTGAATTCCTTCATTATGGTGCCTCTATAACATAAATCAATATTTTCATGGATGTTTCATCCATACTACCATGAAATACAATGACTAACATGACCAAAACGACAATACAAATATGCATAAGATATAGACTATATGAACAACACGTACACACAAGAATATATACAACATAATAGAAACACATAATAGAAACGCTTATCTATTATAAAAATAACTTATTGGTTGTAGATCTAAGATGTTCGACCTAATAACTGACCTCATTGCCCTAAATCTCTCAATAGTGGGTCACTACCGAGTTGGGGCTATAACTCCATTGGGGAAAAGTTTCAGTTAGAGCCAACTATGATCACACAGTTGGTACCAAACAAGTACTAGGCTAAGGCACCGATTCTAGCAAGCCTTTCGACCTACGATATCTTATTCCTGAACCCACACAATCCAAAGTAGCAAAACCCCTTCTCTACCTTTGTAGTCCATTAGATTGTGTTACTCCTCTTTTAGGCTTCCAACACAAGCCAACCATGAAGTCTTAGAGTATAGTGGCTTTGAGAGATTTAGATACCCTTAAGAGTCTTTTAGGCACCCCCTAGGCCTACATTGGGCAATCCTTCTCAACCAATTCCATCTTTTGGATCCAATCTTATATAAGGAAACTCAAGGAGAATTGGCAATAGAATCCCACCTAAAAATTTATAATGGTTTAATAGTTCACAAGACTTAGTGTGCTATCCAAGTTCACTTACCCTCTAGTTTCTAGCATGAACCAACAAGAACTAGGAAATAATAATGAATAAATGATGGTTCAATGATGGGAAACAAGGCTTATGTATGCATTAAGTCTTTTTCCAAATGTCCACAGAAGAACATATCCCCACCACATGTGAGCTCATGTAGACCTTTCTTCCCCTTATTTTTTGGGCTTAGGATATAATATTCAATTATGAATTAGGTTTGGATCATGTTTCATGACCTTGGATTATATTCATAAAGTGACTTTGGGAATATTATAATATTTATTTGACTTAGGAAATATGTATTTGGCCCCCCCCCTCACCACACTTTCCCTCTAGTGGGCCATTTCCCGTGCCTAAATTGGTTTGCAATGGTGGTGTATATACACACACAAACACACACACACACACACATACACACACACAAACACACACACACACACATACACACTCAAGAAAAAATGGGTGGATCTAGTACTGATAGTTCACAAGTCAATACTAGTAGTAAATTGTGACTTGGAAACTGTTGAAACGTCTAGAGACACTCAGCCCCACTTTAGGGGCACACCTAACCCTCAATTCTCATCATAATGGGCCAATATCAATTAATCAACATTTCAAAACTTTAGCCCACTCAAGTTTGCTTGGTTGTAATTATATATTACATCACTAAGCTCGTCGACCTTTTAGGGTATGGGATATTTGGCCTTAATCAAGTGGACATTAGCCTCAAAACATATAGACAATTATGCATGCCCCAAAAAAAATATATACACATAAATACATGGGTAGATCCATCATAACCTAGCTCATCAACCTAATAAAATATTTACAATACACACAAGAGGTCATAGCCCCCCTTATTTATGCATTATAAGCAATGCATCATATAAATATGTACAGTCAAAACTACTCAAAATGCTGAGGGTACTCCTCCCTGATGGTATTATGCTTCCATTTAGTTTCCTCATGAATTAAATGTGCCCATTGCACTTTTACCGATGCAATGGCTCAATTCCAATGCACTTTGACCTTCCCATCCAATACACATATTGACTGGACCTAAAAGTTACCCTTTGACTCGACTCAAATCACACACTAATTGAGTCATGGTTAGAATCAATCACATATTTATTAAGTAATGATACATGAAATACATTATATATATTTATAGATGCAAATAGTGTAAGCTTATATGCAATTGATCGAATCCTTTCTAGAATTGTGAAAGGTGTAAAATATTTCTCTGTCATCTTTAAACAACTTTCCAATCGTAATTAACTCTTTCTGGCCTTAACTTTTATAAATACATGGTCTCTAACTATGAATTCCCTATTTACCCTTGTTTTCATTTGCATAGCTCTTCCATGTACCTTGGGCAACCTTTAAGTTTTGTTTGATCTTCATCACTTTTTCTTCCATTTGTTTGATCAAATTTGACTTAAAAATGACCCTATTTGTTGGGTTGTCCCAACTTATAGGTGAAATGCACTTCCTTCCATACAAGGTTTCAAATGGGCTCATCTTCAAGGATACTTGATACTTGTTATGCAAAATTGACTAGATGAGAATATTCTTCTCACTTTGATGGTTTTTCCATTGCATATATCTTGAGCATATCCTCAATCACTTGATTGGACCTCTCAATCTATCCATCCAATTATAGGTGATATAAGGGTTTGGAAGTGAACTTGGGATCCCTATCTAAAATGATTGCCTTAGGCACTCCATGTACACTAGAAATTTCTCTTATGTGTATCTCTACAATGTTGGCTACCTTATATGATGACTCCGCTGGAATAAAATGATTAGCCTTAGTAAGCCTACTCAACATCATCATAATGAATCATGTTGCCTAACATTCCTATATAGTTTGGTAATAAAATCAATCGAAATAATTTCCCACTTCCATTCAATAATGAGTATTGGCTGTAACAATTCAACTAGATTTCGATGCGTAGCTTTAACTTTTTAACGCTCCAAACACCTAGCTATATAATCGACCACTTCTAGGCTTTTCATATCTGACCAAAAGTATTGATTGTTGTATAGCATTTTGATATCTTGGATGTCTAGCATGGGGTGCATTCCACATCTCATCCACTACCATATTTTTCACCTTTTGTGAATTTGGTATATAAATTTTGGTTTTCTACATGAGATCCATGCTCACATAACTCATAGTGTTTTTACTTGGATTGCAAATTATTTTGCTGTATGCTTTCTTTAATTTGTACATAATGTGGACCTTTATTTCTAGCCTATAGAATTTTGATTTTTAGATTACATTTGCATACACTGATGGCTATAGCACACACTTCATGAATACTTCTACTAAGTGCAGCAATGATCTTGTTTTCCTTTGATTTTATGTGCTTGACTTCACAATCATACCTAGCTAGAAATGTAATGTCCCCAACCTAATGCCGACTTATTCCAACCATCTACTGGTGCATTCCACTTGTCTCTAGGGTATACTCATAGATCTACGGCTCTTTGTAATATAGGTTTTCTAGCAATTATCCTATTAATTTTAATGACAGCCACTTAGGCCTAATTCTGTGTCTATCATTACTAATAACCTGTATTTTGGGAATTCCCTTTTCTAGGAAATTATGGCATAGTGAAATGCATGTCTAGATGCAAGCTAAATGAAATACTTATGCATAATTGTATTTTAGAACAATTATTATTATTAAATTATGTTTCATTTACATTTCAAAAAAATATGTGAATTATTACGACATAAAAATAAATAAACATAGAAAGAAAACACTTACCTTTCTATTTTTTCTGATTTCTTGTAGATATTTGACATTCCTGCCAGCCATAGACCACTATTAAATTCCTTTCAACAAAGGTTCACTCGTGATTTGAGGCTTTGACTCCATGAGGTAACAACTCACCCAAATCCAGGTACATGTATAATACCATCAATCGACTAAGGTACCGAAACCTAGTATCCTCCAACCTACATACTCACATTTTCCATTAGTCTGCACCCAAGTAATTCCAACCTTTCTTTGCACTTATAGTCTCTTAGGCTATGCCACCCATGGTGCCACCACTTCCAAAACATCTTGATATGGATGTTCTCAGAGTCCTATGGCTTCAAGAGTTCTTGTTTCCCTCCCAGGGTCTTCAAGTACCCTCTAAGCCCTCATATCAAACCATAACAACTTCCAACCTCCAAGCTCACATCCCCCATAAGCTCACACCCAATTGGTGCACACCCTTGTCTTCACTTGCAGTCCTTTAGGCTATGTAACCACCTCCAGGAAATCTAACTCAACTAGACAGGGATGTTCTCAATGTTGGGGCTTCAAGAGTTCTTGCTGCTGTTGTCACTTTTTCTGGGACTCGTAGAACAAGTGCTTTGGGAGATATAGAAAGCTTCCTAGAGACAACCTCTGGGTTGATTGTAGACTAGTGCCTATGACATATTAAATAGAGGTGTGCTTTGGAAGACTATCAATGAGGGGTTTCGGCAACACTCCAATTGTCACAAAGTTGAAAAGATAATAAAAGGGGGATGGGTTCAAATAGTATTTCATTAAGGTAAACTCAAGCCAAGACATGGATCCGAATGTTCAGGGGGTAAATCAGGCCAAAATCAAAGAGAAATGCCTTGTTATGGTGGTCAAAACACAAAAACAAATAGCTTAATATCAGCGTTGTAGTAAAGTGAAGAGGAGGAAAGAAAGGAGGGGATTC
This sequence comes from Pinus taeda, assembly GCA_000404065.3. Taxonomy (NCBI): domain Eukaryota; kingdom Viridiplantae; phylum Streptophyta; class Pinopsida; order Pinales; family Pinaceae; genus Pinus; species Pinus taeda. The sequence continues at coordinate 117,759 of APFE030460582.1, forward strand.
GAGGCATGGGGCTGTAAATAAATAGAATCCTAAGAAACAATGTTCCAGTAGAAATATGGAAGAGGGAGGAGGTGGAATGGTAGAAGTAATGGAGTGCTAATGAAGGTTTCATGCCAGATAGATCATGGGTACCTTTATCACCAAATAGCATGAGTAAATCTGGGCTCACACAGGTACTACAGGTTAATATAATAACATAAGTGAATCTATCTTGTACATAGGTACTGCAAGTTACAGGCTAACAAAAGTAACTTTGTCTTAAACAAAGGGATTGTTCTCTTATTTAGCAACCTAGATAAATCCATGAATCAAAGAGAAACTGACTGTTTCATTACACTATTTTAGAGAAAGAAAAACAAATATGAAATGAGATTTACAAAGAGGAAACATACTACGCATTGATATGCTTGGAATCACCAGAACAGTTTCATTAATACTTGAAGGGTCCAAATAATAGTCCATTACATTCAACAATGTATCGCTGTAGTCCCTCATGAAACAAAAATTAGAACCAAAGTGGAATCACAGAATTTAGACCACTGCGGGTGCATAATTCTAGAACCTTGATTAAGTGTTTCTTCCCCCTATTTATAAGAAGAGGGGGAGCTGGAATTAACAATTACAAAATATCCTAGCTTGAGCTCCAATTGTCTGATAGACCATCTATCTTGGCTTGCAAAGGTCTAGCTGCCTAAAATTATTACATTCGGATTTGATTCCGTTCTTGGAAATATAGAAATTATAGAAATAAAAGAAAAAGGAAAACATAATGATGATGGGAGGAAAATATCTCCCAGATGCCCCTATTATGGCCTCTACTCAAGCCATCTCTCTACCTCAATGATATGGCCAGTATTCCTATCGCTTTCGGTCTTAACATATTTAATTCTTCGCTTACAGGAACCAGGAGTGATCACCCATGACGGCCATAACATTTTCTACGCACAACTACCAACTCATCTGTCCCATTAGCCTTCCCTATATTACGCTATCAAATCCTGATATGTCTAGTCGTCTCACCACAGTCCGATAATGCAAACTTCACAATGTTGCGGCATCCAAATCCACCGATTTCTGATAGCTCTTTGTGCTTTTCCTCATCCCTGCATCCTTGGTTCTTTGAGTTCCCATTGATCGTGGGCCAACCCTTATATCATAGCTCCCTTATTGGCAATTTTCAATCGAGGATTTTAGCTTGGATCTGCGACATTTCAATTTTTCCGATCAACCCTCTGTGTTCAGCCTTAGCCCTTGGATCTTTAACTCTTTATGTGACTGCAGGCCAGCCCTTGTATCAGAACTCCTTTATCGACGATTTCCAATTGAGGGTTTAACTTGGAGTTGTGACATTTCAATTCCACTAATCATCGATAGCAATTTAATGCTTAGCCTGTGGCTCCTCGAATCTTTATGTGACTGCGGGCCAATCCCCTTATCAGAGCCCCTTTATCGACGATTCACAATCAATGAATACCTTGTGATGCATAATGCACTGCTACCTCTGATCACTGATTTCCGATTGATGATGTCATTAGTGCCACATGTCGCTTCCTGAGTGGTGACACATGTCACTCGGATATGCCCCATAGAATCCCTGAAAATGCTAGATATGCATGCCACATGTCCTCTGTATTGCCACATCATGATGATGTCAGATGCCATATGGCTTTATCGGGACCAATAGTATTCTGCCACGTGGATCCCGCGAGGAGAGAGAAAAGGCATGCACTTGGTTTTGCGTTGAATTTCTTTGTTAATTGAATTTGGCCCCTCTCAACACTTTAACACTGACATATTGCAACTCATGATATCACAACATTTTAGAGTTCTCACCTTGCTGACATGCCGATTCACCGATATGACTAATCGTTGGTCACCAATCACCAATATTTTTTTGTTGCTGTGACCTGCGATACATTGGAGCTTTGACATGTGATGTGATGATATGCGATGTGACCCCAATGTGCGATCGCTGATATGTCCTATCGCTAGAACCCTCGATATCCGATATACTATGCGCCATGGACCTCTAACCGCCGATTGATGATATCGATGATTGTTGATCGCAATTTTGCTCTAACCTCTTCTGCTTCTGCTTTAGAAAACTCCGATTGTGATTTGCAATGTGATCCTGGACCTCTGATAAGGAAACAGAACCCCTGAACTTAAACATGCCAAATCTTTTGATCCAGAAGTCCAATTTCGAACATACATATACCGTTGGAAATATCATTCTAAGCACTATGTAATGGAGAGGATCTGATTTAGCTTTGGGAGCTTCTATGGCTTCAAAATTCACTACTTTTTGGAACTTTGGACAACTGAAAAATCATAATGCTGTGAGTGACAACATTGACTCCAACTGGGGACAATGCCTTCCTGGAAAGGTGATGAGAACCTGTAGACAAGTAGCTTTCACTGTTGGGCATGGAGTTAAAAATATAATGAACATATACAACCATAAAATCTCCATGGGAATGTATTTGTTGGGAGTCATTTCCTCATCAAACTAAAATGCAAAAATACAAATTCTAACTAGAAACTAAATGCTACGCTAGTGAGCTTATTTATATACAATTCCTACTTACATATAGGGAATAAATTCACCTAAGTGAGTTCAACCCTCCAATGGAGCCAGACCAACATTTGGGTGTTGGACCTAATGCCTCCATGCTGCTGAAATTTAAAAATTATAACTAACATGCACCACGAAAAATCTTTGGACCAAAATTTTGATATGTGCCCCCAACTTGGCAGTTGATGTTCAACTCTTTCGATCTCCTTCATGAACATTATAATGGGGTCGTGTTCTTGAAAATCAGTGGCTAACATGTGTATGCACCCCATAAGAGATTTAGACCAAATGTTTGACACATACCTTGGAATAGATGTATACTGTTGCAGGCCAAATAAAGATACCATGTAGTGAGCTATTGGATCATGGAAGTGATGAGGAAAATTAATAGCTGCCTCCCTTTCTTGAACAGTTTTCAGGGAGGAATATTTTTTTAATAGGTAGCCACAAAATTTTCTTGGATTTTCAACTTTGGGCTCTTCTTGATTTTTTTTTTCACTGGAAGCCCTCTCTCCACTTGTTTGTAAGTAGATCCCTTTGATAATCTGTGACCATCTCATCCTCCTGAGAATCATATGAATCATAAATCGGAGGAGGTTCTTGAACTTGTTCTCCAGGTGAAGGATGCTAACACTTTCTCTAGCACCTGCGGCACAAGTGCTTTAAGAGATATAGAAATCTTCCTAGAGACAACCTCTGGGTTGTTTGTAGACCAGTGCCTAGGACATCTTGAATAGATGAGTGCATAAAAGATTATCAGTGGGGTTTCTATTGCACTCCGATTGTCACGTAGTTAAAAAGATAATAAAAGGTGCTTGGTTCAATAACCCTTCAGTAAGATAAACTCATGCCAATACATGGATCCAAATGTGTAGGGGGTAAATCGGGGCAACCTCAAAGAGAAATGTCTTGTTGTTGTGGCGAACACATAATAACAGGCAACCTCAATATTGACATTTTAGTAAATTGAAGAGGAGGAAAGAGAGGAGGGGAATTCGATGCATAAGGCTATAAACAAGACAAAATCCTAAGCAACAATATTCCGTCATAAGTATGGAAGACTAAGGAGATGAAAGAGCAGAAAGAGTGGAGCACGAATTAAGGTTTCATGCTGTATACCTCATGGGTACCTCTATCACCAAACATCGTGAGTAAAGTTGTGCTCATACAGGTACTGCAGGTTAATCAAATATCACAAGTAAATATATATTGTACATAGGTACTGTAAGTTATAGACTAACACAAGTAAATATGTAATATACACAGGTACTATTCACTATTTAGCAGCATACATATAACCATGAGAGGATGAGATCAAAAACTTCATTACACAATTTCAGAGAAATAAAAACATATATGAAATGAGATTTACAGAAGGGGAAAACATATCATGCATTGCTATGATTTGAATCACCAAAGAGTTCTAATAATCCAATATGAGTCCAACATACTAGTCCATTACATTCAGCAAGATATCGCTCAAGTCCCCCATGAACAGGAAAATAGAACCAAAAGTGGAATCTCAAAATTTTGAACTCTACGGGTGCAAAATTCCAGAACCTGTATTAATTGTTTCTCCCCCTTATTTATACAAAGAAGGAGGGGATTTTTGAATCAATATTTACAAAATATCTCAGCCAAGGGCCAATTGTCAGATTGACTAGTTGTCTAGGCCTGTGATAAATCTGCTGCCCAAAATGATTCTAAAGGATTTGATTCCTTTCTTGAAAATACATAGAAATTACATAAATAAACATAAATAAGAAAAAATGAAAGATGATTGAGGAAAATATCCTTTTGTTGTTCCCATGAAGGCCATTGATCAGGCCACGTGTCTGCCATAATGTGTCCCTCTAGCTGCTTGGCTGGTTCTTGTCTCTTTTTCCTTAACTGCCTAACTTCTCCACTCTTTGGAGTTGTTAGAAATCAACTATGGTTTCCTGTTACAGAGTAGAAGTGGAGAATGTCTTGGCAGTCCTTCGCTGTGTATCTGAGTGGATCCCCATGTTGAGCCATTAAGTCTTCCTGGGTCCCATGCCTCCATTTACTGTTTGAAGACATGCAACAAATAATTCGAATTCATTTTTGTGGCCCATGTAGTCCTTGGTTTCTTGTTGCAGGGGCTTCTATAGGATTAACCCATATCGATTTGCAGCTACTCCATACCTTTACTCAAAGTCTCAGCTGCCAACTCATCTTCCAAATCTATGTACCACGTTATCGGGGCATCACTTTTTTGGTACTTTTATGCTAAGAGGTGTTACAGAATAGCGAATCCTGATCTCCTTTGGCCCCCTTTGGTTTAGCCCCTTTTTTCCCTTCTTCTCATATGACCAAAATCTATGACCGGGTGCTTGGCCAAATATTGGATCTCCTCGATCGACGGATCGCAATGGGGTTTTAATATTGGAGCCGCATTTTTTTGTGATCTCTGATTGCGATAGCCCTTTGTTCCTCGACCCTTTATGTGATCGTGGCCTAGCCCCCTTATCGGATCCTCTTTATCGGAGGTTTCTAATCTATGATTTTAATGTTATCGACGTTCGGCAGTTTCATGATGATGTATTTGGCTGCACCCTATGATAATTGCGATTATCGATATGCGGGATCACCTGTCTTGCTTAGCTCTTGGTTCTTCGCTCTTCCCATGTCCATTGGCAAGCCCCCTTATCAGAGCCCTTTTATCGCATGATCACAATCAAAGGTTTCACTGCAGAGTGATGTCTTATTTAACCGATCACTGATTTCCGATTGGTGACATCATCACTGCCACGTGTCACTTCTTAAGAGGTGACACATGTCACTTCTTGAGCGGTGGCACATGTCACTCAATATTCCCCCATAGGACCTCTGAAAATGCCAAATCAGCATGCCACGTGTCCTCCATAATGCTAGGTCATGATGGCGTCAACTTCCTTGCTTCTTTATCAGCCCCAATAGTGTCTTCCACGTGCCCCCACGAAGAGAGAGAAAAGGCCCGTTGATACTTGGTTTTTCATTGAAATCCTTAGTTAAATTATTTTTGGCCCTCTCGATGCTTTAAAACCATCAACGTTCATTGATCGCAACCTGGTTAAGATTGAAATTTTGACAACGCCGATCATCGATTGTCAATATGGCTTGGACCTGATATGAGATTTGCGTTATTGGCGATTGCCATTTTGCTCCCACCTTTGCAATATCGACGATCGCTCCATCTCCATTTTTCTTTGACCTTGCCGACTTCTGCTTCCAGAAAACTTCGATTGCGATTTGCGATGAAACGAGACCTCCGATCTGCTGGTAACTTACCCTTGGTATTTTTCTCTTTGTTTTCTGGATTTCAAAGGGCAGCTTCAATCTGCTCTAACTTCTTATCTAGAAGTCCATTTTTAGACTTCCACATACTGTTAGAGATATTACTCCAAGAAATATCCAATGGTGAGGGACTAATTTAGATTTGAGAGCTTCATTAGCTTGGAAGATGGCTTCAAACTTCACTACTCATTTTCACTTTGGACAACTGAAAACACATTTGGCAGTGAGTGCCAACATTGGCTCCAACTGGGGATAGTGCCTTGCTGGCAAGGTGATGAGAACCTGTAGAACAATAGCATTCACCATTGGGCATGGAGTTAAAAATATAATGAAATTATATAACCAAAAAATCTCCATGAAACTTTATTTGCAGAGAGTCCTTTCCTTATCAAACTGAAATGCAGAAAAATAAATTCTACCAACTGGAAAGTAAATGCTCAACTAGTGAGCTTATTTATATACAACTCCTACCTACGTACAGGGCTCAATTCACCTAAGTGAGTTCAACCCTTGAATGGAGCGAGGCCATCATTTGGGTGCTGGACCTGATGCCTCCCTATTGCTGAAATTTAAAAATTAACCTAAGCATGCACCATTAAAAATGTTCAAACAAAAACTTGATGCATACTCCAAAAACAACCTCTGATGTTGAACAAAGAATGTGCTCATGTAATCAATTACAGGGTCATAGGATTGACAAAAAGAATTTGCATCTACCTTATTTCCATGAAAATTTGTTGATTGATGACTTCTTGGTCAGGGTAGCTGCAAATACTGTTCAGCTCCTCAGCCTTAGAATTTTCAAGAAAAACTTGTTGTTGATCTTTTGCTACCCATTTGTCAATGGGCCAACCCTCTTGGAAATTTGCAATATAATATTCAGTTTCTGAACTGTAAGAGTCATAGAATGGAGGGTCTACTAAGAATTCCTAGTAGGCACCTTTATGAAATAAGTAATCACAGACATTGCTTGGTCCTTCAACTTCAGGCTCTTCTTGAAAAATTTGCTGGTGGGAGCCTTCTCCCCACTTGCTGGTGAACAACTCCCTTTGAACCTCCACAACCATCTCATTCTCCTCTAAATAATATGAATAATAAGTTGGAGGAGGTTCTTGAACTTCTTCTCCAGGCAAAGGCTGGGAATCATGGCATGGGGCCTCTTCTTTCTGTGCATCTTCCCATGACTAAGACTGTTGTGGTTTAGTGTCACTCGAATTCCCATTGGAGTCATACTAATCATAAGAAGGAGAATCATTAAATTCGGCTGAATAAGATCTCTGAGGGTTTATTTGCATCTCTACGATGTTTCCTTCTTTGCTGTCTTGACCACTGGACAATACTTCCCGATGTGAGTAGATATCTTCTTGGAATGGAGTCTCACAAACATCTTCAACAGGATCATTACCCTCAGGGATATTTTCGACATTAAAATGTGTGCAACAATTTTCCAACAGAGCATTTGGTGGGTATAATCTTTTGTAATAATGATGGAATGCTATATGAAAACATTTTATGGAGGATATGCTACGACGAGGTATTGTTCTGTACCAAACTCTAAAATCCTCTTCTAAAGAGTACATGAACAATTTCATTTGTGCATATTAAAAAATAATACCCTGTTGCTCCATGCATTCATGAAAATATTTGAGGTGCTGGCCAGGCCTTCTATTTGTGTTCCCACTGAATCTAGGAAAATAGGTATTCCATTCAATGAAGGGACATGATTGGGATAACCAACAATAGAAGAAAAATCCAGTGGGGCAAATTGGTTGGACAGGAATGCAAGAATGGCCATTTTGAAATCCCTTTAGGTGAGTGATTTCAAGTTCAAAGGAAGGGGAAACTTTCAGCTGCTTTAGCATTAGAGTGAGTAGGAGGCTGCTTGAAATCCAGGGCGATCAAATAGAGATATGGACAATGGAGTCGCCAAGATGTTTACCATAAAATTGAAACATTGGAGTTGCCAAGGTGAGATATCTTCAACCCACACTTCCCTTGCTCACTTAATAGAGGGAATGTAAAGATTTGTTGTACCCAGGGAAAATTATTCTAATCCGTTCCTCGAAAAAATGGCGCTAGAAATATGTTGTCGCTTTTTCTAGCACCTGCGGCACAAGTGATTCAGGAGATATAGAAATCCTCCTAGACACAACCTATGGGTTGATTATAGACTAGTGCCTAGGACATATTGAATAGAGGAGTGCATGGAAGATTATCAGTGGGGTTTCTGTTGCACTCCAATTGTCACGTAGTTAAAAAGATAATAAAAGGGGTTTGGTTCAATAACCCTTTAGTAAGGTAAAATCATGATAATAGATGGATCCAAATGTGTAGAGGGTAAATCAGGGAAACCTCAAAGAGAAATGTCTTGTTTTGGTGGCCGACACACAACAACAGGTAGCCTCAATATTGGCGTTGTAGTAAAATGAAGAGGAGGAAAGAGAAGAGGGGAATCCGATGCATAGGGCTGTAAACAAGACAAAATCCTAAGCAGCAATATTCTGGCAAAAGTATGGAACACTGAGGATATGAAAGAGTAGAAAGAGTGGAGCACGAATTAAGGTTTCATGTCGTATACCTCATGGTTACCTCTATCACCAAACAACATGAGTAAATCTGTGCTCATACATGTACTGCAGGTTAATTGAATAACACAAGTAAATATGTCTTGTACACAGGTATTGTAAGTTATAGACTAACACAAGTAAATATGTAATATAAACAGGTACTGTTCAATATTTAGTAGCATACATATAACCATGCGAGGATGAGATCAACTACTTCATTACACAATTTTGGAGGAAGAAAAACATATATGAAATGAGACTTACAAAGGGGGAAAACATACTGCGCATTGCTTTGATTGGAATCACAAAAGAGTTTCATTAATCCAATATGATTCCAACATACTAGTCCATTACATTCAACAAGATATCGCTCAAGTCCCTTATGAACAAGAAAATAGAACCAAAAGTGGAATCTCAGAATTTTGACCTTTGCGGGTGCAAATTTCTGAAACTTGTATTAAGTGTTTCTCCCCCTTATTTATACAGAGAAGGGGGGGATTTTAATCAATATTTACAAAATATATCAGCCAAGGGACAGCTGTCATATTGATTAGCTGTCTCAACCTGCGATAGCTCTGGTGCCCAAAATGATTCTTAATGATTTGATTCCTTTCTTGAAAATACATAAAAATTATAGAAATAAACATAAATAAGCAAAATTGAAATATGACTGAGCAAAATATCCTTCTATTGTTCCTATGAAGGCCTTTGATCAGGCCACATGTCTGTCACAATGTGTCCCTCTAGCTGCACAACTAGTTCCCGTCGCTTTCGCCTTAATTGTCTGACTTCTCCACTCTCTAGAGTTGGTAGCGATAGAATATGGTTGCCTGTTACAGAGTAGAAGTGGAGAATGTCTTGGAAGTCCTTCATTGTGTATCTGAGTGTATCCCCATGTTCAACCATTAAGTCTTCATGAGTCTCATGCCTCCATTTACTCTCCAAAGACGTGCAACGAAGAAGTTGAATTCATTTATGTGGCCCATGTAGTCCTTGGTTTCTTGTTGCAAGGGCTTCTATAGGATTAGCCCATATCGATTTGCAACTGCTCCATACCTCTATTCAAAGTCTCAGCTTCTGACCCATTCACATTTAAAGCTCTCTACCATGTTATTGGGGCATCACTCTATCAGAATTTTTACGCTAAGAGGCATTACAAAACAACAAGTCCTGATCTCCTTTAGCCCCATTTGGTTTAGCCCCTTTCTCCCTTTCTTCTCATATGACTGGAGGCTATGACTGAGTGCTTAAAAAAAATATCGGAGCTCCTCGATCAACGGATCGAAATCAGGGTTTTCATATTTTAGCCGCAACTTGTTTGTGATCTCTGATTGCGATAACCCTTGGTTCCTCAACGCTTTATGTGATCGTAGGCCAACCCCCTTATTGGAGCCCCTTTATTGGAGGTTTCCATTCGATGATTTTAATGTTATTGACATTCGGTGGTTTCATGACGCTGTATTTGGTTGCACCCTCTGGTACTTGCGATTGCCAATATGTGGGATCGCCTGTCCTGCTTATCTCTTGGTTATACACTCTTCCCATGTCCATTGGCTAGCCCCCTTATTAGATCCCTTTTATCGCATGATCACAATCAGAGGTTTCACTACGGAGTGATGTCTTCAAACTTCACTACTATTTTTCGCTTTGGACAACTGAAAATACATTTGGCAGTGAGTGATAACAACTGCCATCCTCCATATCCACTTTGACTAACTGCCTCATAGTACCAACATTTTTTTCCCTAACACTTGACATTCTATAAAGTCACTTAATGGAATTTGGTTATATGCATGTGCTCTTTTAATGATTATTAAATCATATGGGCCCCTTTTCATATTCCTATGGATACTTAGCCCCCCCATACTCTTTTTGTCTGACTTGGTTTACAACCGTAATGTGTTTATTAAAATGCATAAGATAACATGTTCACAATACCATATTTTCTAGCCTCAAAACATATAAAAGACCTACATATAGGCATACTGGCCCCAAAACATAAGAATACACATCCACACACACATACTAGCCCCAAAACATTAGAATAAAATTGCACACACACATACTAGCCCAAAAGAAAATTCTCGTTCACCGACCTCGTTAATATGTTTAAGATCACTAACCTAACTTTCACATGTACATGTTATTTACAATCTAGAGGTCAAGTAGAGGTGTTACATTCCCTTCCCCCTTATTTATTCTCTATCCTCAATGCGTTACACACACACACAAAAATAAGATTATCTAAAAAGATAAAGATGAGGGTCCTTTTCCCTCATTACATCTTCATGCTCCCATGTAGCATCTTGAGGAACGAAATGGGTCCACTACACCTTTACCAAGGCGATGGCTTGATTTCAGAGCACCTTGACCTTCTTGTCCAAAATTCACACTAGTTGGACTGGAAATCTCCCTTGGGCTCCACCTAAATCATATTCCAATCAATTGCATGATTAACATTAGGAACATACATTTTAAGTAATGAAATATGAAACACATTATGAATATACATGGATGTTAGAAATTCTATCCTGAAATTGTGATGTTGGAGATTTCTCCACAATAGACATTTTTATTGTTGACGTTTCGAGTCTAAACCAAGACCCATCGTCAGGACAAAGGTAGAGAAGAAGCAAGTAAGAATTGCATAATAAATAGGGAGCGGGCAATGAGAAATAGACGACAAAATGATATTGTCATAAGTTGTAGTAAAATTAATATATCAACATTTTAATTAAATTAATTTAAATATGTATTAATATAACTATGAGTGACATGTTTTGATTTAAATATAAGATGTATGTATTAATATTGATTTATAAAATTATTAATTGATCGGCATAAATTTAAATTTTAAATTAATTTAAATAATGATTATTAGATATTAATTATATATTTAAATTAATATAAATTATATATTTAAATGTTAATATATATATATATAATTATATTATATATATAGAGAGAGAGAGAGAGAGAGAGAAGGAGAGAGAGGAGAGAGTTAATATGTTTAATTATTATATATTTTAATGGTTATTAGTTTAATAACTAATTAAAATAATTTTTCTGATGTTCTTAAATTGTTTAAGTTATTAATAAATAATGTTATTATTTAAGTTAGTTTAAGTTGATTAAATTAGGTTAATTTGTTAATGAAATAAAATAATTTATATGGTGCTATTTCTTAATTAATATCATTAATAGTCAATGATATTAATTAAGGAATAGAAGGGGTGAGGTAGTTAAGGAAGGATAATTGGTTATAGAGTGTAGATTATAGTTTTGCGTGAGCAGAGGGATCCAATTCTCAATCCAACTGTCTCTGTTGAGATTGTTGGGATGTTTCATGATTTCTAGTGCCTCACACTTCTTTCTTTTGTAATAATGGTTTTTCTTAGAGATTAATAATGAAATCATATATGAAACCATATAAATTCTCTCTAGTGAAGGTTTTAACCTTGTACAAAAATTTGCTGCGAACAAATTCTTAGGAAAAATAAAAAATATGCAATGGCGAGAACATAAAATATACATAGAGATTTTTCTCTTGGAACCTAAAACAGGGAAAACTAGATTGATTTTTCATTATATTTCTTTCGATGTTACAATACATTATATACATGTTGAAGCATTCATAAATCCCCAATCCATTAAGCCTGGATTAGAACATAATTGTAGTTCCCTTGATCGGATCCACAAAATACCACGAGACAAACCATCATGGCCAAAATCATGCATAAAACCATGGGTAGGTCCACCCACCATCTTGGGGAATGCCCCCCATCCTTGGGTCTGCATATATATATATATATATATATATATAAAATTTATTTTTATCTTTCAGGGTGCTACTCCGAACCTCATGCAAGGGGCTACTACACCCCTACTAACTGTTGGAAAATGTAATTAGTTTCAGTCTTCATAATTTTCATTGTACTCATGTCAATAAGTATATCTTATGTTTTTTTTTGTTAGTCAATTTTTTTTGATTATATTCTCATAAAAACAAATATTACAAAATGTGTCTCTATGGCCCCCCGAGGCTCATTCTGACTAGACTTGTTGGATATGGGGGCCAAATTATGCCAAAGATTGATCCTTACAAGCATTATTTCTACTAGGCTTAAGATCCATACATCACAAAAGAGAGAGAAAATGAGCACAAATACTGACAACAACATATCAAGGAGGGGGATGGGGAGGAACTACATGATGTGCGACATGAAACCCAACATGTTCATACATGTGGAAGTCAATATGTTCAACTCGAGCTTCCAGATTGTGAAGACACTCATTGGTATGACGATGGATCCTACGAATATTATCCAGCTACTCCACAATCTCATTCTGTCTAAACTGAATGTCATTCATATATTCAACCAACTCATTATGGTCCTCGTATCGATGTTCTCGAATAATGCCCATATTTTCCTGAATTCCTCTAAGTTGCTCTACAATGGACTCCATTGAAGATGGGGCATCTACTCGGCCAGGAGAACAAATGAGAGCATGAGCCACATCACCGCCATGTTCCATACTTGTATAATTTCATGAAGAAGAGATTTGGTTGAGAGACAGAGGACTTGTAGGGATATTGTGGCCACCCCCATAGCGTGGCTGCCCACGATGGCATAACATGACCACCAAACTATGAATATTATCGAACGAGACATGAAAAGGGACTTGACACTCCCTTTCAGAGTAGAAGATACAACCCCTACCAAAAACAGAAAGGAGCTTACCTGGCTTCGAAGCATTACACACCCAACGAGGAGAAGCCTTGGAGTGAGAAGAGATAGACTTACTCTAGGTTAAACTTATGGCAGGGATGCCTTTGGAAATTGGACGAAAAACCTTCCAAATGATCACTACAGAACCCAATTAACCAGAGAACCCACCCATAGGGAATTAACCCCATACCAGCAACAAAACGGGGAGAATAGAGGGAGAAAGAGAGCTATAATAAGCCCTTGACTAAGGAAAATGAAGAAGGTGAAAACGAGAGCCAAACCAAAACAAGGAAGGTGGTAAAATTTGAGCAGAGATAGACACAAGTTAGAAAGGATGCCAACGTCTAGGGTTTAAACAGTTGGAACCCCCCGACTCAGATCCGAAAAATCGCCACTACGAGAATTACCAATGCCACTTTCCTAGTCCATTTTCCACTCCGCAAGATTCCATTCAGAAATGAACCAGAGAACATCCACTGAATAAATAAGAACCCAACTAAAGAACTAAATAAAAATTAGAGGGGTTACCTTCACCAAGCACAAAAAATAGTCCACCTTAAACTCACTTTCATAATTGATGAGATTTCTCCTTATTTCAATCCAAGCTTGACGCTGAGGAGAATTACACCTCTCCAAGTTGAGCCCGAGTCCCAAATCCTTATTTCGAAATTGTAGTGAATCCATATTACAATAAGACGACTGGCCATTGCGCTATACTGATTGAGTTAACACCCAAGCGAGCACACAAGGTCTCTTTCACGAACCTTACTTCTCTCCCAATGCCCTAAAATCATCTCCTAAGTTATGAACATTGGGTGATTACTCATAACACCATTTAACTGCCAAGACTCAACTTGTGGAGAGTTAGCATAGTAGGAGTACTGTCAACATGAGCTATAATTAATAACTAGCATGTTTATTGTGTGGGATAAGGGAATAGCCCCAATTCCCGATTTCTAAGCCTTTGTCCACCCCCTTCAGGGAATATGTATATCTTATGTCACAAGAAAAATAAGAAAGACGAATTATTTCCAAGCATGAGTTTCATGCTTCTTTTGATGGGTCGTCTAGGTAAATCATGTTCTTCATGCTTCTAGGGTTTTTATTATCATGAGTCAAGAGAGTCAATATCATTTGTACAAGATCCTATTGGGAAAGATGTAACTTTTAAAATAATTTATTTTGAGTCTAGAAATTCCTTTTGATCTCAAATCACAAGTTGGACCTGACAATAACAAGTCGGCCTAGTGAGGGGTATTCAACCTCATGGAAAGGCTATATATACAAGCAACTTCAACCTCCTTCATCACCAATTTAATATCTCAAGAATCAAGTTCAATCCGAATTTATAAGCAAGAAGAAAGGAATAACAAAGGTCTAGGAAGCGAGGAGAAATCAAGAAGAAGAAGAAAAGTATGCTTTGGGCCTTATTTTCTCAAATGTGTGAGGTTTTAGGGTTTTTTGCTGCTGCTACAAAGTCCGAGATTTCAGATCTAGTTTCAGGTCCAAAAGTTTGTACAAGAAGGTCAAGTTTTTAAGCCAAAGAATATAAGAAGCAAAGGAGGAGACGATAGTGAAATCAAGAGACAAAAAACTTGAAATTTTCTGCTCACATGTGCAAAGTGAACTAGGGTTTCTATATTTCGAAACATTGCAGGTTGAGTTGGAGATCCAAGTTGTAGGGCCAAGATCTAGATTAAGGTTGATTTGAAGGACATTGACTTTGGATACTTTGAATTTATCTGAAAGGCTTTTTGGCGGGATGACTTAGTGCTTGGAGGAGGACTTATTCTAGGTTTTGGGTCTTGTTTTTCTCATTTGAAGCAAATCCTATAAGAAGAGAAAATATTCTTTCTGGGTTTTCCCCTTACAGGGGTTTTACCTTGGCCTCGAGCCTAATACTTGTGTCCATTTTATTTACTATTTTTGTTCTTGATAATTTGTTGGCTTGAGGGGGCTTGGAACCAGGTTCAGAGTTAGTTGCGCTAACCAACAAAACCCTACACTACCGGCCCTTTCGGCAACAACCCGCTTAGCGCAGGATGCAGTCTCACCCGAGGCAGTATTGGGGGATGCTAGAACCAATTTTCTGCATTGAGAAGGCTATGTGATGTGATTTAAGGTTCTTTCTACAGTTTTAATTCATATCTGACCTTCACGAACCCTTATTCATGATACTTAGACGATTTCCAGTTAAAGAAAGTTATAGGATTTGCGTAAATATCTAATCATGCATAAAACAACATCTAACAATTGAACCAGATTTTCACGGAGTAATTAAGATAAAATACAAACAATATCATTTATTTGCGCGTAAATACAGAAAATACACAGTGCATAAAAATAGACACAGACTTGCTTAAAAAATCTTTCTATTATTTTAGATCTTCTTTTACAACCTTTCTAGACCCCACACACACAACTCCAGGTGCCTGTGCACTCAACTGCGGACTTACCAAGGTATCTGCACACTCAGCTGCAGGAGCCTTCCCGTTCACCCAAAACACAAAAAGATCTACAATTACAGACCCAAAATCATACTGTAATAAGTGATTTATTGCCTTAGACTTGCTAAGACATCCCTTTATATATCGTTCTCTATTATAATACCATGGTCTGCAAACTATGGGTGGATCTAAAAAATATATCAAATCATAAGGGGTTTTCACCTTCCTAAAACCCCTTGACTCCTATTTGACCTGTGTTACTTGCGCTCCACTCCTCAAAGTGCGGAGACTTACAATATTTTAACAAAAATTGACCTAGGGGACCCCATCCCAACAGGACCCCAATAGGACCCCAACACAATTATGTGACTCGTCCTCGAGTCACGTTGCTGCTATGCTTTGGATCTTTGCTTTTAGGCTTTTGAATGAAGACTTCACTGGGAGAAGAATCTCCGTGCATTGAATAACTGCCTGTCGCACTTCTTCCACCAAATTTTCCGTAGTGGGCCCATCTGTTGCTAAGCCGATGGTTTGTTGCATCCGCTGCATATTCTTAAGTTTGCCTTCCATGGTTAGTGAGATCTTCCCTACTTCTTCCTCCCATGGCTGCATTCATGCAGTAATGATCTGCATCTTCTTTTGTAACTCCTCAATTTGTCCTTGCAGGGATGTCCCCTCTTTCAATCGGGCGAACACTTGCACATGGGCTAGGGTGCGTGTCATTGCCTTTATCTCATCGTACTGTAGCTTCTTATCCTGAATGGAAACTTCAATCTTCTTCACCTATGGGTCCTCCTACAATGAAGTCCATAGTTCCAGAGCTTCGTAAACAACTGTATACAATCCTTGACTACATCATCAAGTTTTTCCTTTTCAGTTCTGATGGTAGCCTCACACTACTCTCTGATCTCTGGTGGTGTGGTGGGCGGCAACTTCAATTGAAGCTCAGTAATTTTGAGTTGTAGATCGAAACGAACTCTATCCACCTACGCTTTCAATTCTTTGAACGCATCTGCCAGTTGCTGTACTTTATCTTCAGAAGTAGTCTCCGACTAAATTTGGAGCTCGAGAGCTCACTGCATACTCTTGAAATGGCATGCTCCAGCTGTGCCCTTCATGCAACTGCCTCATCACGGTCCTAAAGAGATCTGTGATTTTCATTGCACATATGTTGATTGGTTATCTATGCATCCTTGATCACCATGAAAACCTATTTCTCTCACACCTTAAGCTCATCTGCTACTGCTTCGTGTAGCTCATGCAATGTGGATAGGGGGAGCATCGCGAGGTTAATACTTATATCTTTGGGTAGTTGGGAACTATCCCATTCCGCGAACTCATTCAAATATAAGGATCCATTAGGCAAGGGTATAACGTAGAGCTTTGAGGTGAGGACTAACTGCACACTACTTGATGTCGTTGTCTTCGCGCTTGCTTGAGACCGACTCTCTTGAACTTGGATCGGCTGAACCTGTAACTCTGTGAGGCCCTCTTGGACCTTTGACAAAACATATTGGTATTGACCTTCAATATGGCCCCAGATCTCTTCTATCACAGTTTGAACATCGCCTCCAATCTCATCAAGGTCCCCCTCAGTGAGGACCATGGCCTTCGCACCAGTAGTCTTATCAAACTTTTGCTTCTTGTGTACGCCTCTCGCACCTGAATTTTGTCGCCTTTTAAGAATAAAAAGAGAACCAACATTCTTCAGGTCTACAAAGGGGTCTTCAGTACCCTAATCCATTTCTTCAGCATGCAGCTCTTCGTTGTGCTCACCCTTTGGTTTCTGGATGGTGCTTTTCTCTAGATTAATGGTCACGTTCTTCTTTTCCTTATGCACTGGTTTACTGGTGCCTACTGCGCCTTCAGCACTAGTCCTTGTGATACCTTCGACAACATCTGTGGGAAGAAGCTAATTAGCCGACCACTTAACGACTAACTGCGTGATATCATCTTCGGTGATCATAAATATCAATGCCATCCATTTCTTCATAATATCGCGAGTCGCATGGATGTATACATGATGGAAATTGGCCATAAAATATGCAATGTGACGATTTTCTTTGAATAGAGTGGGTGACAATCATGGATTTTGGTTAATCACCATACACAATTTTGATTTAAACAATACCCATAACATTGTGCTTTTAATGACATGGTCAGGGTCCTTTGTTGCCCTTAAGGAGGCAAATTTTTTAGCCTTGCACAAGTCCGGATATGTCGTTGGTAACTAGGAATTCTATGGCGTCCTCCAAGATATCAGCGCGATTAATAACAGTAGCCACTCATAGTGGAACACTTTTCCTTCATCATGGGCTTCGCGGAAATCATCCAAGAATTATTAGCAAAGATACTTTGCCCAATTGAATTGGACCCCCTAGCTACACTGCACAGCTAAGGATACCATTGGTGCCAATACTTCATCAGCATGACACTTCCTCGTGATTTTTCCTACCAAGATCTATGCAACAAACTTCACAACTTCATCCGATATAGAGCTAATGGCATATCCTCGCGACTTCTTCACCAACCCAAAGTTGTTCTTCATCTAATCCGCAAGATTTTTCTCCTGTGACTTTCCCACAAAAACGTCGGTGGGGTTCGCTCTCTAATATGGTAGCGTTGTGATTCTTTGGACCAACATATCATTAATTGGGATGGGCTGTCCTAGCGACAAGCACCCATCATGAACCAACACCAACAACTAGTGCACACAAATAGTATTAATAATGTTGCGGCTAAAATATGGGACGTACAACATGTTGAGAAACCCTGTGCACTCACTACTGGCTACCCACTTCATTAGTTCAATCCTTGTGATACCTGCCTCCTCATAGTAGACCAATTTCAGGTATTTACTGGGTTCTAATTGCGGAAAGTTGTCATGATGACCCAAATCCCAATCCTCCATCTTCAGAAATGGTACCCGGTCCAACAAGTCGCCCTAAATAGGTACTTCCTTCAGCAGCAAAGGCGTGAATACCTTGAATTTCAACGAGTTAGGGTCCTTATTTAATTTGGCAGTTGGTTTCATTGGGGGTATATAATACGACAACCGAGAAATTGGCTGCGTGCCCTCTTCACTGATATTTTCAATCCCCATAGTTAGCTCTTCTTCATCTAGGTCCTAGGGTTCCATAGGCTACTTGTTATTTTCCATACGACCCTCCTATCTGTGCTCAGTTTGGATTTTGTATGACGATCGCTAAACCGGGGCTTGCTGTGGCTTTTTCTATTTTTTCTCTCCTTCCATGGAGGTAGTAGGTTTTGGCCTCGACGACCTGGGTGCTGTAGTAGGGAATGACGATGTTGCAGTTATGATATCTCCTACCCTTCTCTTCAATAATTATTGCTCAACTTCTTCCCAAATCAAGTTCTCGGACATACAACAATTCACTTGGCTCTTGAAGCGCAAAAACACAAAAAATTCTCAAGAAACAAAGTGGCCAAGTGTGGAGCAAGGTGCAATATTTATTAGTTGATTTGAATTAAAGTTGTCCGTTCCCCCATAAATCTTTCTCATAAATGTGAGTTTCATGGCAGATCTTCCTAGATTTGTGCCTTAAATGCACTTCCCATGCTCCTTTTAACGGAAAAATATCCATCAAATCAACTGTAGTTGTTCCAACAATCATTTTTTGGGTAGGCTGCACGACAATCCTCCTTGTGGCGCAACTACCTCATCACAACTTCCATCTGTGCGTTCCTTCAACACATCACGTAACCTTCCTTCTTCGACATATTTTTTCCTTTGCAACATAGTTTATAGTCCTGCGCTTTCTTTCAACTGCCAGGAGTGCTAAGAATTTCCTGCGTCCATGTAGTCATTGTGTAGGGGCGGGATCGTCCCTATAAGCCTTCAACCTACTCCAATTAATCCTACTTGAAAATATTTCCCCATTCAGCTTTGCGAGATGAACTGCGCTACCATCCAAAATGTCTTTAATTATATATGGCCCCATCCAGTGCATCTGAAACTTCCCCAGAAACTTGGTAAACTTGCTGTCATCCATTAGTACCAAACTGCCATTTTTGAAGGTGTCGATCGTGCCATGCCTTTTCTCTAGTTTTTTGTACCTGTTGATGAAAGTCAACCAAAAAGTAGTCTTCCTCCAATGCTAGCAACTGTGCGAGGCATTCCTCCATGATGTCACGTTCTTCCATCTCGGTCACTGCTGTGATTATTAGGCGGGGCACTATGTATTCCATAGACCAGTTGAAAAGGGGTTTGCCTAGCCAATTTCTTACAGGTAGTCCTATAGGCCCATAGAACCACTAATATGTGCACATCCCAATCATTCCTATTAACTTTGCATACCTTTGTGAGGGAATTCTCTAAGGTCTTGTTGAAATATTCAATAGTGCCATTCGTCTGGGGGTGATATGCACACTCTTCTGATCCTACATCTGGAATTCCTCTGTTAAAGCTACAATTGTCTCATTAAGGAAGTGTGTCTGTCTGTCACTTATAAAATTTTTTGGGCATCCAAGCCCTTAAAAAATAAACTCAAATATGAATTTTGCAGCAGTATCTGCGCTATAATCCTTCACAAGCTGTGCCTTGGCCCATCTGGTTAAGTATTCTGCCGCAGTGATAATATAACGTGCTCTCATCCTTTAACCTAGTGGCTGAATAGGTCCAACAAAGTCAATTGCCCACTTATCAAATGCTTGTAATGTGACCTGTGGATTTAATGGAAGTTCATCCCTTCGCGAAGGTCTCTTGGTCCTTTGAAATACATCCCAAACACGGAGTATTCCTTGGAACCTTTATGTACTATTGGCCACCATAGTCCCATGCGTAGGATCTTCTGCACAATATCCTTACTCGCATAGTGTCCTCTGGAGACACCACCATGTGCTTCTGCTAGAATACTATACCTTTTATATTTAGGTACATATCGACGTAGGACTTCATTCAACCCCATCTTATATAGTTTTCTTGCAATCACAGAAAAATTGGCAACCCTGACAACTAGTTCCTTCTTTTGCTGTGTTGTATAACATTCAGGAACTATTCCAATAGATAGAAACTGAATGATGTTAGGAAAATGCTTGTTTGCAACCATGACAACAAAGAGCTGTATGTCAGGTAATCCTTTCTCAATATTGGTAGGATCTTCTCCATTTTCGATCCGAGATAGGTGGTCTAGTCCAACATTCAATCTCCCAGGCTTCACTATGAATTCAAAATCATATTCTTGAAAAAGGAGAAACCACCTACAGATTCTCCCCCCCCCCCCCCCCCCTAACACAGGCTTATTGACCAGGTGCTTCAGAGCAGAATGGTCGGTGTACATCTTAAAGTGCACACCTAGTAGATAATGCCTGAACTTATGTAGTGCATAAACCATGGCCAAACCTTTGTGCTATGTGGTTGAGTAGTTCCTTTCATCCTTAAATAGTTTCATGGTGAAGGAAATCATGTGATCAATATCTGCTGCTCCTGGTTGTGCTAATATGACTCCCAACGCTATGCAGGATGCATCCACAAGAAATTCCTTCATCCAATCTGGGAATACTAGGATTGGCACCGTAAAAATATTCTCCTTCCACGTATTCAAGTGTTTCTGACAATCATCATCCCAAAAAAATGTAGTATCCTTCTTTAACAACTTCTCCATGGGTGCAATGATCTGCACATAAGACTTAATAAACTTCATATAGTACCAAGTATGACCCAATGTTGCACGTAACTGATTTACATTCCGAGGGGGCTCCAGATTTACAATGAAAACAATATTAGGAGAGTCTACCATCAATCCCCGCTTACAGACGACATGGCCTAACAATATTCTGTAAGGTACATAGAAAATGCACTTCTTCAAGTTCAGAGAGATTTGGTACTTCCTATAGGTATCTAACATTAAGCGCAGACTAGAGACATGTTTCTTGACCAGCCCAAAAATTGTCGAATCATCGAATTAGACCTCCAAAAACTTATGAATGAACTCCTTGAACGCTGCGACCGACACCCTAGGGAAATTTGCAGGGGCATTTTTGAGTCCAAGGGGCATAACTATATACTGGAACAACCCCCATTATGTAGCGAAGGTAGTCTTGCTTCTATCCTCCGGCGCAATCTTAATTTGGTGGTATCCCGCGAATCCATCCGTAAACGAGTAAGCTTCTTGTCCGCCAAAATTCTCGAGAAATTCATATGTAAATGACGTAGGGAATGGATCATGGACGCATGCATCGTTTAGCTTCCATAGATCTACACAAATATTGATAACGCCCTTTATCATTTTAACTGTATGTTGCGAGCATTTTATCGAGTTCCTCTGGTACCCTTTCCTTGTATTTGGGTTTCAACCCCTATGGGTGCTGCTTAATGGGCTTCACATCGGGTTTTAAATTGATCTTGATTAACCCCAAATATCCTACTATACCCTTCAAGTTAGAAAAATTGGTTGGAAATAAGTCCTGATATTCATGTAGTAATTCAACTACCTTATCCAATGTATCTTCATCCCAATAGTCACCAATGTTCGCAAATTTTGGTTCTGCCTTTGAGCCAATGCTCACCTGCTTTGTGCCATTGGTTGTGAAATATTAGGGATCTTCGCACTAGGTCCCTCAACTTCATGCTGTCCTTTTGATTCAAGGATATTAGTATTCCTCGGGTCCTCATCAACTTCTTCCATTGTAACATTGTAACATTCTAAAGCTTGCTGCAACTACATACTCCAATCAAGCTATACCCATGTGAGAGGCTTGACGAGTGTTCAGAAGGTTGCTGCTTTAATCTCCTGAAGTGCTTCATCAATGCATGGGAACCCATCTTCAAAACTCAATGTGAGGAAGAAACTTTCTTTCATCTCATTCGAGTCAGCAATCTTGTGTCGCAGCTCTGTTTCTAAATACCAGTTCTTCAGAATAACATCCAATATATGAACAAAGATATGCACCCACTTAGATTGAGATATTTCACCCCACGACTTAGTCCACAACGCTGTATGTTCGTGTGGATCATCCTTCCTTTTGTATTTTCAAAGAGTTGGGTGTTCGCATAGCCAAATAATGATCGCATCATTCAACGATATTCCTTCCAATCAGAAAAATTATCCCTGTGTGTATGATCCAAACTTAAGAAGAACACAACAACTTATAGATATAATCATAAACATAGAGATGCATCAGAAAAACACTTCATTTCATTAGTAGAAGAATACTGAACTATGCTTACAAACAAAATGGAAATAAGATAGCTTGGGTGATGGTAGCTTATCTTTGAGAAGATATGTGGTGGCTACATGCCTTTGAACTATGTTGCAATGAGGCTCAAGGGCCTATTTATTATTGGAAAACATCAGAAAACTATAAACAACAAAAACCCTAACCCCACGAGATGTAACACCAAGAGTTTGTGGGCCCCGTTGGGGTTAGTGGGCATCCAACTCCCCAGGGTCGTAACTTGGTCATATTATCTCTGTTTGGAGCATATGATACCTTCTTGGAAAGGGCTCTCTGAGTACTACAAGTTTTGCCATAAGACCCTACCAATAGTTGTGGGCCTATCGTGGACACCAAAAGACACCATTTAGGGGGTCAAAATTGCTCCAGAAGTTTAGGACCCGAAAAACTGCTAAAAATAGTAACTGCTGAAATGAACAAGGAAACATATGAAACTGATTGGGGGTCTAGGTGGAATAAGTGGGTAGCCACCAATATCCACCTAGATCATTCCTCCCCCTAGGAAGAAATGGTCCCCATTGCGTGCAGAGCCTCCATAAGGTAAGGAAATTTCTGTTAAACCTGGTCCCTGGTGAACCACTTGCCCTAGTGAAGGAGTTGACCTGCTTTGACAACTCAATATAGATGTATGTTCTATTGGTGAGTGTTTTTGATCTGTGTGTCCATAATCTGATCTGTTGTGGATTGTTCCATGCAGTCCGGGTTGAGCTCTATTGGGGTGGGATGTTCTGCAATGTCAGACGTGTCCAACAATGGTGGAAAGTATGGTCGAAGGAGATCTACATTGAACATTGGGTGGAGACCAAGGAATGGTGGGATGTTGAGTTCAAAGGAATTGTCTTAGAAGGCCTTGGTGATGGTGTATGATCCATATCGGAGTGGGCAAAGCTTGTGGTGGGGTCCAACAGGGTGCTCCTTCTGCAAATGTAGCCAAACTTTGTCGCCCACCTGGATCCTGTGCGAAACTCGATGCTGATCATGGTGCTACTTGTACTTCACATTGGCTATGTCCAATATACCATGGACCAGCTGGCAGATGTGTTGAATGTGCTCAATGAAGCTGTTAGACCTTTCAACTTCAAACTGAACATGAGCTAAATCTACGTGAGTGGATGCAAATGGTATGGCCACATCAATGGGGCATAATGGCTGAAATCCCAACCCTACTTGAAAGGGGTTGTGGCTTGTTGAGTTGTGGAGAGATCTGTTGTAGATGTGTTGGGCATAGGGGAGACTTTCATCCCACGTGCGTGGATGTTTTGAGTTGTACATGCATAGAATGTGTACGATCATCCTGTTGAAAACCTCTAGTTGGCCATCAATTTGGGGATGGAAATTAGTGGACTTAGTAAGTTTTGTATCCAGCATCGACCAGAGACTTGACCAGAATGCACTTAGGAATCTGCTGTCCTGACCTGAGACAATGGACTGTGGGATCCCAAAGTGTACCCATACTTGCTCAAAGAAGAGCTTAGCAGTGGCTTCTACTATGATACTCTTCTTGTAGGCTACCATGATGGCCATCTTAGAGAATCTGTCAACGACCATGAAAATAAAATTGTTGCCATGCTTAGTAGAAAGAAGGTCGGACATGTAATCCATGGTGACAGATTCCCAAGTCTTGATGGGAGTATACATGCCTTGTTTCTTGATGGTTGGTTTGGCAATGGTGCAGGTGGTGCAGGATCTAGTGTACTTCCCAACATCCTGATGAAGTTTCGCCCAATAAAAATAATGAAATACCGCCATTGTTTTCTCTATTCGAAATTTACATCGACCTGACTGTAGTGCACCTCCCAAATCATCTTGGAACGCTCACTTGAAGGAACCCAAATGTGTCCCAGGTGGCATAACAGTGCATCCTAAAGGTGAAAATTTG
Organism: Pinus taeda; assembly: GCA_000404065.3. Taxonomy (NCBI): domain Eukaryota; kingdom Viridiplantae; phylum Streptophyta; class Pinopsida; order Pinales; family Pinaceae; genus Pinus; species Pinus taeda. Next base: position 142,451 of record APFE030460582.1, read on the forward strand.
GAACTTGCTTCCCTTCCAGGAGTGTTTGGTATATGCGGTCAAATTCTGGATCGCTCTTGTAAAGATGCGACCACCTTGACATCTCGCTCCCACAGTAGTCGAGCACAGTGATCAACGCCATGACTGCTGGTCGACTGAGGCAATCAACAACATTATTGGTGTTTTCCTTCTTATACTTAATTTTCAAATGGAATTGTTGCAAATAGGTGGATCATTTTTGATGGCGATTGTTCTGCAACTTCCCTTGTGTCTGTATGAACTATAGAGGTCTGTTATGAAACCAACTCAAGAAAAAGATAGAAAAGATAGATCAACACCTTAAAATTCAGCCTCTTCGAGGGGGCAACCTCCTTTACATTACATAAATGAACAATTCTTTGATGATTCAAATGACAAAACCTCCTTTCTATATATAGGAGTCTAAGGAGTCACAATATAAACCAGCCGACCTAACAATAATATATAAAGCCACAAAAATAACAATAGAGGGATTCTATGGGGCACAATAATAACAATATGGGGGAAATAGGGGCACAACAATATTAATAAGGGGTACAACTACAATAGTAATGGGGTAATCACTAGTATTATAGGGACCCAACATGCCCCTCTCCTTCAAAAAAGTGTTGTCCTCAACGCTTGAGTAGTTATGGATACTTTTGTATAAAATTCTCATCCTCCCATGTGGAATCTTCAACGGATAAGTTCTTCCACTTGATAAGATACTCTGAAATTGATCGATTTCGTAGCTGTAGAGTCCTTATTTCTGTGACCGCTTCTGGTTCCAATATAATTTTTCCTTCCTCATCAAGTTCTGGCATTATTGTTTGAATTGGGAGCTTGTCACCTATAACCTTCTTTAAACATGAAACATGGAAAACTGGGTGCAATCGAGAAGCTGCAGGAAGCTCCAATTTGTATGCCATAGTACCAATCTTTTGCAACACCTTGTACGAACCATAATACTTTGGTGATAATTTATTATCCTTCTTAGCTTGCTTGAGGGACATTTGCTTATATGGTTGTAGGAATACCCAATCACCTACATCAAAACTTCTTTCGCTACGATGTTGATCTGCCTATTGTTTCATTCTATTCTGTGTCAACACGAGGTTATCCTTTAAGAGTTGGAGGACTTGTTGTTGATGTTCGATGTGATGTTCCACTGCTTGAACCTTAGAATTTTCTCTTAAATATGATGTGATGGATGGTGGCTGATATCCATAAAGTGCCATAAATGCGGTCATTTTTGTTGTTGTATGGAAGGAAGTGTTATACCACCATTCAGCCAGAGGCAACCATTTGACCCATTGTGTTTGTTTATTAGATACAAAGCAATGAAAGATATCCTTCCAAACATTGTTTACTATCTTAGTTTTCCCATTAGATTGAGGATGATAAGATGAGCTATGAGCTAACTGAGTACCAAGACAAGAAAATAACTCTGTCCAAAAATTTCCAGTGAAAATGGGATCTCTGTCACTTACAATAATCTTTGGGTTTCCATGTAGCTTTTGAATTGTTTCCATAAATGCAGTAGAACTGTACTAGCTTTAAATGGATGTGATAATGCACAAAAGTGTGCATACTTGGTAAGTCTGTCAACTACCACCATGATGACACTCTTTCCCTCAGACTTGGGTAAAGCTGTGATAAAATCCATTGAAACCTCCTCCCAACGTTGGCTTGGAATGATAAAGGTTGTAATAGACCCGGTGTCTTAATTGTTTCAACTTTATTTTGCTGGAAAACCAAACATTCCGCCACAAACTTTTGAATATTTGATTTAAGGCCCTCGCAAAAAAATTCCTTCTTAACCCTGTGGTAAGTTTTTAAAAATCTCGAGTGCCCTCCTAAGGGAGAAGTGTGCAATTCCATAAGAATCTTTGTTTTAGCTGGGAATTCTTACAGAGGTATAAGCGATCTTTGTACCATAATGAATCATTTTTCCAGCTAAATGTATCAGACGTACTGGAATCTTGTTGTAGCTTTTGAATAAGTGCCCACAGTTCTTGATCATTCTTCCATTCCTCCCTTGCTTCATTTATTCAATCTGGTTGGATAATAGAAATGACACACAACAATGCTTCCACATCCTCATCCTTTCTTGAGAGTGCATCTACCACCACGTTTTGCTTCCATTTTTTGTAGATGATTTCAAAGTCATAACCCAACATCTTTGTGACCCACTTTTGTTGCTCTTCAGAGGATAATCTTTGTTCTAAAAAGTATTTAAGGCTATCATGATCCGTTTTTACCTTGATGTGTCTTCCCATTAGGTAGGGTCACCATTTCTTAAGTGCATGGAGTATTGCCAACATTTCCTTCTCATAAATAGCTTTGTGTAAAAACTTCCCTTGATTGGACGACTTTCAAAAGCAATGGG
>APFE030460583.1:0-28706 GCA_000404065.3 Pinus taeda
TCTTGATTGTTTTCTTATTGAGAGCCCAATAGTATATACACATATGCAAGGTGTTGCCCTTCTTAGCCATCACTATTTGCAGAAGCGAATGGACTATAGCTCGGGTGAATATGGCCCAATCCCAATAGCTCCTTTATGGCCTTCTCTGTTTCATCTTTATAGAATTTGGGATGCCGATAAGGAGTGGTTATAGCTACATGCACACCGTCCTCAAGTTCTATGACATGTTCAAAGCCTCTATCTAGTGGTCTACTTGGAGGAATGTCAGCAAAAAAATTATGATGTTTACGAAGTAATACCTATATGTCCTCTAAGTTTTGTCATGGCTGCTCCTGCTTCTTGTTTTCTATAATAAGGCACTCCACTTCCCACTCAATATCACCTCGTATCAATACAAGCTCCATGTGGTTGGATGATACAAGATTGGGCAAGTATTTATGCATGGCTCTCAAAAACTACTCTCCTACCATCTACTAGATCATTGAACTCCATCTCCATGTTTTTGTGGTCCATGTACTTTCTGATGCAGTAAAGTCACAAACACCCCAAAACCACATTATCATCTGGCACATCCACCATGGAGAATTCATATATCACTATGTAGTTCCCCATGGTGAGATGTAGCTTATGAATGTACCTGTTGTAGTCCATTTGATGTCTCCCTGGTATGACAAATGTAAAACCACTGAACTTCACTGTAGGATTTCCCCTCCATTCCACCAACTCAACATGTATGAAGTTGTGAGAAGCTCCACCATCAACCAATACGGTCACCTTATGCCCCTCTATAACCCCTCTAACTCTGAAAGTGTGATATCCTGACATAGAGGCTAAAATAAGAGCTCTTCCCTCTACATGCGAGGACTCACCTTCAACAGTCAGGTGCATCTATGCCTATACTTGTTCCTACATGGGTCCTTGTATCTTCTCCTCATCCCCATCATTGTTGGAACTTTCTAATTACACCTCAATGTAATGAGATTTCCCTATTTTTTATTTTCCAACACACTTGTGCCCCAGTGGCCATGCCTCGTGACAACTGAAACAAAGATTCTTTTTCCTCAACTCTTTCTAGGTCTCCTCATCCATCTTCGGTTTATTAGTCGACTCCTTTTGAAGGTGCTTGACCTCTTTACCTTTCTGAGGGAAATAATGTTTGGGAGTGAAATTTACTTTTGGAAGCAACATTTTGTAATTCCCTGGTTTTGTTGATTTTGGCACGAAGTGTGGGTATTTATTTATTGATTTTTTATTTTTTTTCTAGATTGTTCTTTGTTTTTTCAGTTACTTCAGCCTAGATCAAATCTTCATTTAGCAATGCATCTAATTATTAACAATATTTCTAATCATAAAGAGTAACTGAAGATAGAACAATATATGCAATGACGAAGGAGACAATAACATAACCACAAGAGACACTAGATTGGCCAAAGACCAGGGAAAAACCCCTCTGTGGGGGAAAACACTTTCAAATCTTCTTCTTATTAGATTGTCATAAAATGTTTCAGCAGAGAGTACAATGAGCCCAATACATAATCATGAACAAATATTTACCCAATACAAATCAGCAAAAAAAAAAAAAAAACTTCTAGAATTACTATACAATAGAGAGAAACTTTCCAGCCTATGGTCAATTGTGGTCAACTGCGGTCAGCTGTTAAACCTTAGCTCAGAACCTTGGTCGTACTCATGAAGATAATCTGTGAGCAACTGAGCCTTCCCGGTCACTCCCTCAAACATTGTAAGTGAGCAATTGTGGTCCTGAGACTGTGATACCATAGCTAAGAACCTAGTCGCTCCTTGAGGCACTGTGTGCGAGTAGTTATGACTGCCCAATCACTCCTTAAAGTGTGGATAGCGAGCGACTAGGGTCCAGACCTCACGAAATTTCCTTTGCTCCTTGGTTGCTTCCTTCAGGAAATTTTGTGAGCAGATGCGTCTTCTAAGTCGCTCTCTGGAGCCCTTTGAGTGAGCGACTGCAGTCGAATCTGTCTTGTGACAAGCGTACAACCGAAAAAGAGAAACCCTAGACACGTGCAAGCCTCAGACCTATAATTTCAGCGCTTCCACGAAACTTCCTCCGTCAAACCTGTGTGAACCAAAGAATATAATAAGAGAAGGGAATGCTTGATGATGGTGTCCAATTGATCTTGAGATCTGTTGTATTTATAGGCTTCCATGAGGGTCCACTTGATGTTGAGGCTGACCTGTCTTATTGTATATATGTGTGAGGCCGACCTGTCCTAATGTATATGAGAGGGTTAATAAATTCAAAAACCAACTTCTTCTTGTCCAAATAGGGTGATCCTTAGGTTGATTTTTGTCCTCTTGAAAAGAGGAATCCAATGCAATCATCATCTCTATCATATGAGCTTTCTAATGTGGAATTTGACCCTATTTGCATAAATTAGCACTGCCTCTCAACTAGGAAGAATTCCACCTGCCAATATCATCATGTCACGTCGTGTCAATCTCTGCTCAACTCTATCTGCTAAAACATTCTCAAATCTAAAAGAAGAATAATCGGGGAGCATTAACTTCCACCCTCTACCTCATGGGAGAGTCAAATATCTCAACCCCATATCAAGCAATAGAATATCCAAATACACAAGGGAGCACATCTCAACCCTGGAATCACATTAGGGAGCTCATTCTCAACCCGGAACCACAAAGGGGAGAAAATATCAACCCAATCCTATTGCATACCCATTTTCTCAAAAATGAACCTCAAGAGTCATGAGGTAGAACACCTACATCATAATCAAGTTGGGTTGTACACCCCAAGTACACTCTCAACCTGTTGGCCAAATGGGGAGCAGTATTCCCAACAAGCTTGGCTTGTGGGTATGATGCCAACTGGGGTATGCTCTTTATAGACTAGATAGGGGAGCATTATCTCCAACCCTATACATAGATATGGGAGAAAAATCTCCAACCCTATGGGTAATAGATAGGGGTAATACCCTATTTTCCAGAGATCCTTCAATCCCAGGAGCCCCCTATCTCATTTCCTCACCCTGGGAGATCAACAGGGGGGAAGAGATCGCTGAGTGTCCTTGATCAGTGTTGCCCCTTATCAGGAGGGGTCATGTCCATTAGTCCAAGCTATTCTTTGAAGTCCAAGAAATTCCCTTTCAGCAAAGCCTTGGTGATAATATCTAGAATCTACTCATCCGTTGACATGTGATAGAGTCTAACGACTCCTCTCTACACCATGTCTCGAATGAAGTGATATCAGATCTCAATGAGCTTGGAATTTTCATGAAATACATGATTCTCTACCAGACGAATTAAACCCTTTACTTACGATCTATTTTTCTTCAAATATATTTAGTGCATCACGGCCTTACCATAACAACCTGGAACCGCTTTTGAATAATACGAACCTGCTGCAATGCCTTTACCACTAATTAATTTCTTACATCATCTCCTTCACTACCAGGTACTATATCGGGTTTAGGACCTTACCGACGCTATCCCACTCATGTTATCGCAATATATCACTTTAGTATCTAGGAATTGCTCAAATAGATACCCAAAGAGCTTCCTTAACCAAATTGCTTCACAGCTAGCCATGCTAGCGCCAATATACTTTGCCTCGATGGTACTCAATGCTACAGACTTCTTCTTGCTCATCTAGGATATCATGGAAGATCCATGACTAAAACAACATCCAGACGTATTCTTCCTGTTGAAAACATTTCCTGCCAATTTGGCATTGGTGTATCCATGAAGTCGAACATCTACGACAAAGTATCTCAGACCAAGTGTGATAGTCCCATGAAAATATCTCAAGATGTGTTTGGAAGCGATCCAATGTGCATGGAGAGGCTTGGTCATGAATTGACTCAGCATTTTCACTACATAGCATATGTCTGGACGAATGTTTAGTAGGAATGTTAGAGCCCCAATCAACAGTCTATACTTGGATGGATTCACCAAATCGGGTCCCGCAACTTCTCCACATAACTTCTTGAATTTTATTTCCATCGGTGTGGCCATGGACTTGCATTCTATCATTCCAAATCTCTCTAAAAGCTTCACAACATATTTTCCTTCTGAAAGGAAAATCTCACCAGGTCTTTGCCACACCTTAAGATCTAGAAAGTAGTGCATGAGTCCAAGGTCCTTCATCTTGAATTCAAAGGCTAGTTCCCTCTTGCACTTGATCATCAAAAGCTCACTACCTATTAAGAATAGATTGTCAACATATAAAACCAAAATCAACGACATACCTTGGACTACCTTGAAGTAGAGGTTGGGATCTGGATTGCTTCTTGTGAATCCAAGCTTTACCGAATAACTACCTATGTAGAAGTATCATACTATGGGGGCTTAATTTGATCCATACAATGCCTTCTTCAACTTGCAAACTTGTGTCTTTCAATCCTTTACTTCAAATCCCCGAGGGTGCTCAACATACACTTCTTCTTGTAACGTGCCATTGAGGAATGCAGTCTTTATGTCCATTTGATGAAGATTCCATCTTTGGATTGCAGAAAGGGATATTATCGAACGAATTGTTGTGTATCGAGCCACAAGTGAAAATATATCATCTTAGTCTTCTCCCTCTTTTTGGGAGAAACATTGAGCCACAAATCTTGCCTTGTATTTCTAAATGCTACCATCAATTCCATGCTTGATCTTGAATAACCAATTTGAAGTTATGACAGATTTCCCCATTGGTCTCAGCACAACATCCCATACATCATTATTCATAATTGATTCATATTCCTTGGCCATAAAATATTTATAAATTTGTTCTTTTACAACTTATTTGAATGTGGAAATTTCAACTTGAATCATAGTGCTCATGGATGCAACATATCCATGGTACCTACATGGATGCTTCCTTTCTCTAAATGATCTTCGAATGGGAACATGCCTCTAAACATCCTGTAGAGTGTCACAGAGCCAAAGTGGTCTCTTCCTAGGAGGAGGATCACTTGGAGGAGGATCTAAGGGATCCATAGGCTCCATGGGATCATCAAAAATATCAGTCTTGAACTTGGGAATGGAAGGACCATCTAGAATATCCATGTCATCATTCCTCTTTTTGGGAGGAGGAGGTGGAGGAAGATATTTTGATTTTACAAGAGAAACATATTATCGAGTGTTACATCCCTGCTAATTTCAACCTTCCTTTGACCAGGGATATATATTCTATGGGCTTTAGAATTTTCATAATAACCCACAAACACACCTTTCCTTCCAGTTTCCTCCAACTTGTTCCTTTTGTTCTTCAACACATGAAAATATATTGGGCATCCAAAGATACAAAGATGGATTATGTTAGGCTTGACACCTGTGAACACTTCTTCAGGGGTCTTGTTTTCCAGTACTTGATGAGGCAACTTGCTTTGAACATATACAATAGTATGTGTTGCTTCTCCCAAAAGGAACTTTGGAACCTTTTGATCATGGAACATGGAATGGGAAAATCCTAATATAAACCTGTTCTTTCTTTCTACTAATCCATTTTTTTAGGAGTATATGGCACAACTGTTTCCTTCTTGATTCCTTCTTTCTTGCAAATGCTATGAATTCATTTGACATGTATTCCCCACCATTTTTGGACCTGTATACTTTGATTATCTTCCCTATTTGATTTTCGATCAAAGCTTTGAATTCTTTGAATATTTAAAAGGCTTCATCCTTGTGATTCAAACAATATATCTATGTCTTTCTAGAGAAGTCGTGAATGAAGGTGATATAGTAGAGATGGCCACCAATAGACTGCATGAGAATTGGACCACATATATTGTAACGGATGAGATGTAGGATGCCAGTTGTCTTGTTATTGCTAGAGGGGAATGGTCCCCTTGTCTTCTTTCCACTCACACAACCTGGACATACTCCATCATGATGGGCTTGAACATCGGGAATACCATAGACCAGTTTCCTTAATGTCATAATAGTGTCATAATGTAGATGAGCTAATCTTCGGTGCCATAACTTGCTTAGGTGATTAGTATTATGAACCAATGTTAGAAGAGGTCTTCCAGTGACCCTATAGAGTCCTTCAGATCTTGATCCTAACATGAATGCATCTCTCATAGGTGAACCAACAGACCAAGCCATAACGTTTCCTTTGATGAAGGAAACCTTCATCCCTTTATCTTCGAAAGCATATATAGATACCAAATTCTTCATTAATCCCAATACATACATAACATCATGCAAAAAAACTGATTCCCCAGAATTCAAATGAAATTTGATAGACCCAAAACCTTTTACAGGATGAGTAGAGTTGTCTCCAAGAATAATCTTCTGCTTAGTCTCCCTCTCTACTAGGTTAAAGAGAACTTCCTTATATCCAAAGAAATTATGAGTGACCCTGTTATTGACCAGCCAAATATCCCATGAATCCGAAGGATAAGAACTAGTAAGAGCATAAATAAGAATGTATTCAAATTGATTTACAACATTAATTTCATACCTAGGAAATATTGACTTCTTTTGAGGACGATGATCTTCTTCATGATCGCTTGAGGTGGCCCTTCTTCTACTTTCATATCTTTTGTTGTGGTCATTTCTTTGATCATGTTTTCTCCTTTGATTATTAAACCTGTTGTTGTTGCTTCTAGTGTTGTAACGTGACCTTTTGTTCTTCTTGAGACAATCTCGTGCATAATGACCCTTCTTGTGACAATTATAACATTCAATATGAGACAATATTCTATCATCCTTCCTTTCTTCATTTCGTGGAGGAGGCTTCCTTGATGGACCTCCTTTTCCTTTCTTCTTCCTTTTGTCATGAGTGATATATGTAGTGGGATCTCCTTCTTCAGGTTTTTGAATCCTTCCTCCTGATATCATCCTTGATTCTTCTTGTGTCATATTTCCAACAATTTCATCAAATGATGGGAGGAAATTATTGTTGCTTATGTCAATAGTGAAGGTTTCCTAAATAGGAGGAAGACCTCTTAGAGTCGCGATCACCAATTCCCCGTAAGGCACAAATTCTCCAACTCTTTGCAATTGATCTCTAAGACGAGATATCTTCATTATGTAGGATTGTGAAGACTCTCCTATGTTCATCTTGGTGTGTTTGAGTTTATATTTCAAGGAGATGATTTAATTCAAATTGTTGACTTCATACATGTCTTTAGACCTTCTCAAGTTTCCAACACATGCAAGTAAATTATCTTGTAAACCATCAATTATGATTTTCTTTGCTTTTCACTCACTTTTCTTGTGCTTGTTTTTGACAGCAACGGAAGCATTCTCGGGAGGCTCAAGTACTCTTCCTTGGATATAGTCCAAAACGTCATTGTTATCAACTATGATTTCCAACCTGACTTTCCATGCAACAAAATTGGATGAGTCGCCCAACTTCTCATCACTCTTGAAGAAGGAAGTCATCTTGTCTTTGACTAGATCGATTATTTCAACTTTCCAAGGATGATTACTTCAGTTCTTATCTCCTTTCTAGATTTTCCTTCATGTTGGCTCTTATTCCATGTTAAATTTTTTTTAAATTTTAACCTTTTTTTTATTTGTTTTTTTTAATTTTTGTTTATTTATTTATTTAATTTTATGTATTTTTTTGTTCTATGTTGTTTCAATTACTTAAACCCAGATTAAATATTCATTTAGCAATTCATCCAATTATTAACAATATTCCAAATCATACACAACAATTGATATATGTAATGGCAAAGGAGACAATAACACGACCATAAGAGACACTAGATTGGTCAAAGACTAGGGAAAAACCCCACTGTGGGGGAAAACCATTTCATATATTCTTCTTATTATATTTTCATAAAATGTTTCAGCAGATAGTACAATGAGCCCAATACAGAATCATCAACACAGATTTACCCAATACAAATCAGAAACAGACTTCCATAATTACTGTGCAGAAGAGAGAAACTTTCCAGCCTGCGTTCACCTATCAAACCCTAGCTCAGAACCCTGGTCACACTCATGAAGATAATATGCGAGTGAATGAGCCTTCCCAGGCTCTCCCTGAGACACTGTAAGTGAGAAACTATGGTCCCCGGACTGTGAAACCCTAGCTCAAAACCCAATCGCTCCCTGAGGCACCATGTGCAAGTGGTTATGACTTCTCAATTGATCCCTGAAGTGTGGAAAGCAAGTGAATGGGGTCTAGACCTCCCATAACTACCTCTGCTCCTTGGTCTCTTCCTTTAGGTAGTTGTGCAAGCAACTGTAGCTTCCCAGTCGCTCTCTGGAGCACTGAAAACAAACGACTATAGTTGAATCTATCCCGTGATGAGTGTGTGACTAGAAAACAAATACCCTAGAAATGTGCCAGCCTTAGACCTATAATTTCAGACATTGCGCAAAACTTCCTCCTGTAGACCTATGCGAACCAAATAATAGAAGAAGAGAAGAGAATCCTTGATGATGGTGTCTAAATGAGATTGAGGTCTCTTGTATTTATAGGCTTCCATGAGGTTCCACTTGATGTTGAGTCCGACCTGTCCCAAAATATATGAGAGGGTTCATAAATGGGGTGATCCTTAGGTTGATTTTGGTCCTCTTGAAAAGAGGAATCCAATGAAATCATAATCTATGTCATATGAGCTGTCTAATGTGGAATTTGAACCTAGTTGCATAAATTAACAATGGCTTCAAAAATCTTGAGCCATCCACGTAGAGGTTCTACCAACCCATCTAAAAATAACATCACCATTCTAGCCTCTAAAATATCTGTGACCATGACTAACAATCTTTGAAACTTTTCCATAGAAGCCTCTGGACTACCTATCTGCTTGAGGTGTGCTAAATCTCTAAAATGAATCTTTGTATCCTTCCTGTCAAAGCGCTCAATAAGCCTCTGAGTGAACTATGTGTATGAGCTGATGTTGTTATGCCTGAACATCACTAACCCATCCCATGGTACCACCACTCATGGGCCTCACCATCCAAATACAGGGTAACCAATTTGTTAGTCTCCTCCTCAATCATATGATGCAATTGAAATTAAGTGTCCAATTTTTGTAGCCATGATCGAGTTGAACATTTGGATGACTTATCAAAACATGGGATGGTCACCTTCCACAAAGTTTTTTGGCAGCTCCTGATTCTACCTTGGGAATATCTGAGATGGTTTGGGCTTGCTTTTTAATTGAAGTTGGAAGAAATCAGTAAAGTTCATAACATCGCAAAATATTATCCTAGATCTTGATATAGATCCATGTAACATGCATAAGGGATATCAAAATCAACCTGCTCTGTTAAGTCCTCGGCGACCTCTTGTACAAACTGAAGCATATTGGGTTTGGGCATTTTACTAGTCGTGCATGATTGGTTTTTCACATGAGTGCGTTCTTGACTTCCCTAAGAAATGTTGGACCCTTCCCCATTCAATGACTACTTCCTAGTGGAAGCCCTCGTGTTTGTCATACCTTTCATCAAATCCACCATCTCCTTTTGGCCCTTGGACAAGTCAGTTATAGCCTTGAGAAAGCTATTAAAAGCTTGCTCCTCCTTATCCCCCATATCTGGTCTTTCAAATTCAGGGGTTTTCTTTATTCCCTTGCCCTTTTTTGGGGTCTCTTCGCTCCCTATATCAAGGATATATTCCTCTGTAAGGTGAGTTGGTTCTTTGCAAATGTGTTTTCTCTTATATGTTGTCACTGTATAGGGGTTTTCTTCTGTTATGAAAGCACTGTTAAGGAGAAAATATGTCTTCAAGTTGTTAACCCACGACTGAGCCAAGACTAATGCTCTGATACTACTGTAATAACCCAAGTCTAAAAATTTCTCAGTTTACAATGTAATTCATGGTTTATAAATTTAAAATATCAATGTGGACATTCTTTGAATAGTTTGAGTGAAATAGTGTTGTAGGTGACTAATTCATGCCTAGAATTTTTTTCTCATAATATATTGTGAATCTATAAGCTTCAAGTAAAAACATAATTTAATAATGAAGTCAATATTCAACACACTGCTGATATAATATAATGTCACCCAAGGGAAAGTGTCTTTCTTATTAAAAATCAAGTATAAAAAGAGCAGTTTTAGAAAGATGGAACCTGGAAATTTTTAGCAGCCTTGAGGTACATCCAAATAAATATATCAGCTCCTCAAAAAACTCGTCCCAACAATTAGTTAAGTATGTACTACTCAAAATTTAGCACGCTGGTCCAAATCTACAAGAATGGGTCGTTCACCACCAACTACCCACAAATAATATAACCCAAAGATGGCACACTATCCATAAGTGGAATTCCAACAGAAATATTCACACCAAATAAGTTTGTGGTCATGCCAAGAAATAAGAACTCAACTTGTGGGATATTTCTTCATGTCCCATTTAGCTAAAACGATCTGCTTGTGCCATGTTTTAATTCCAAAGCCCATGTTGAAGCTAACAAAGAATACGTAGCCCAAGAAGGATGGAAAGATGGTCCAGAAGGTGGGAAATATGTCTAAGAAAGAGATGAAGGCTACTTGTTCTTGTTTATTTCACCAACTCATTCTCATTGGGTGTAATTTGACCTCTATCAACCACAAAATGATTATCTTTATATTCACTAGTGCAAATCCCTCTCTTTCTACCCAAAAATCGATCTTAGGTTGTTGGTATTTAGATATCTTTGTGGGTTTCCTTCAATCTATGTAAAGAGATAAGAAATATCATGTAAGAGTATAAACCCAACAAAGGAAACCACAATACCTCAATATCTTTTGAAAATCTCATTCATCATTATAACACAATTGTGAAATTTGAGTGATTTCACTCTCAAATCCAAACTAGGGTGTCTAGTTTCAATATCGAATTCTGCTATGGAGGCTAGGGTTACCTCAGACTCTCTCCAAGATCTCTTTCTCCAAACTCCCAAATTCACGGATGAGGAGAGTTTGTGAAAATTCCGCAGCTTGAATCCTATTGCAGCAACTGGAGATTAATCTCCTAATTGTTAATTTAATTTAACAATTTGTTTTCTATTTTCTACAAAAAATACTGAATAAATCACATTGAAACCTACACAAATAAAACTGCGGAAAGAATTAATGTTATCAAACACACATAAAATAACATAATTATTTTTGGACAAAAGTCTCTAGAAAAACCCAATTTGGGAAAACTGGTGCAACAGATGAGGGTTTTAATATTAAACAATAGTGAAATAATATGAGTACGACTGGATGCCAAAAATGGAAATCCTACAGAGAAATACTGGAAAAAATATAGTGGGGAAATTTCCTCACTCCACAAGAAAATATGGGCTCTAACCTCAACTGTCGGTGAGCCAACCAAACTATCTTTGCACAACTACTTCGTCACACTAGCATAGTCCCTTAATCACTCAGTTCGAACCAGATTCTCCTCAAGCCGTCTGGTCTGCTATTGTCTGGGAAAATGTCTCTCCTGACCTCCGGAACCTTTGTCCAGCTTTTGGCACTGTAACTTGTCTTTCCCCAGCAGAATCGAAATTGCCTCTAGAGGCTTCTATGCTGCCCCAGTGTTAGCCTCTTTGTGGATCTTCTACCTCTCTACAAATGCACTCACTAGATCTGGAAAGCTTCCCCCGACTTCATTGTCTCTTTCCCTCTCTCACTGCTTTGATATCACTAATATCTCTCCGACAACTTACTGCTACTACTCTGGGAATCAATTTGCTCATGAAATTGAATTTCTCAACTATCTTCTCCAAGTTCCCATCGACTTCTTCTTATAATCCTCTATGGGGGCTCCGAAGACCAAGATTAAATATTAAACAATGGCTAGGATAATATTGAAGTTGATCTGTGTCAGTTTCTAGATTATTCATGCCTTGACTTAATTAATTCTGATTAATTAACCATATTCCCTAAGTTTAGACTTAGGAAATATTTAAAAATTGGTTAATAATCTAATGAAGTCATTTTTAGGCGGAATTTCTGGAAATGATTTTTGGGTTTTGGAGATCTCGAGTATTATAGCCTCTCCAAAAAATTTTAGGGCTAGGACACAACTAATTCTACAAAATCCAACACTCCCTCTTAGCAAGGAATGTGTTCCAGTGCTCCTGCACACCCTATAGCAGCACCTTGTCTTTGCATCATTTCTAATCAAGCTACTGATTTCCGGCCATACTTCTGACCAACCACTGTGCAACTATCATATACATTGCATTTATGCTTCTACTGAATGCTGCCATACTGCTGCCAACACTGCAACTCCCTCCCATTTGTTGCTGCAACAACTGTAACATTTGCAAATGAGAAGCATCTTAAATACTGAATCAATTGTGATAAGTATAATGCATCTATCACCTAAGTCTCTGACTACTGCTGGTATCTACACTGCCACTTAGGAATTTGCGTCTCTACTGAGTCTGCATTGTGCCAATTGCACTGTTGCCAAATCTACACTGCGCTCCCCAACATCTGACTATTGCTAGTCTCTACAACTATCATTTGGTATTTTACTGCATCGACTGCCATTGGTCCATCCTACTACTAAATATTGTGGGCCCCTGTAGCAAGGTATTGATCCATGAGGTGGACTCCTCAAGGATCCCACCCACCTATACCACTTTGGGGCTACAAAACCAAGTCACTCCATCTCAATCTTGGAGGTATATCAACAAATATAGCAAAGTCTTCCTCCAACCTAGAGGAACACTTATCGATCTCTGTTGAAGTTGCCTACTGGTCTTGCTTTTTCTCCTTGTCCTTCTTCTTGAGAGGACATTGGGTATTGTAGCGACCAAGCTCACCACATAAGAAGTGCTTGACCTTTGAAAAATCCTTATTCTTCTTTATCTACTCCCCTTGTCCCTAATTGGGACCCTTCGATGTGAGTGCCACATTCTCCTCCTCCTTCACCTTCTTTGATCCGCTGCTGCGACCACTGATGGAGCTCTTCAATAGAGTTTGTCTCAACTCCTACTGCTGCAAATCGACCCACATCCTGTCCCACCTTGGGAAGGTATCTCTGCCCAAAATAATTTGGATAAATACCTACCACTCGAAGACACTATTTAGTGCCAATCACGTTAGCTATGTGGGTTGAGGCACTGCCCCAACAATTAATAATTGGTCTCGAACCTCCTGAATCCTAGCGAGGAAGGGGTTTATGCCTTCCCCCTTCTGCATCTTGATGCATCTCATTTTCTCCTCTAAGTACATCTTCCATTGCTCGGAAGTGATTTGGTATAGCGTGGAAAGGGTATCCCACATCTCTTTGGCAGTATCTTTGCCAACTATGTGTGAAAAAATATGATCCTAGACCCCGTCTAGGATCAACCTCTTCGCCTGCCCATCTCCTTTCTCTACTCTTTCTGCTACTCTGTGTCCTGGGGAACTATTACCACTGCATCTATATACATATTTAGGCCAAATTAATCAGAAGTAAGTACATCCTTTCCTTCCAGATGACATAGTTGGAAGCTCCATGCAACTTGTCTTGATTAGGAATCCCAACAGTGGTTATCTCAGCAAATGTCAAAAATCTCCTCTTTTCCTTATGCTCAGCTGCTGCTCAACTATTCACACTCCCTTATGGAGTGAGAAAATATGCTCACAACGACTGCTGATCTACAATGAAAGATCGAACTTCTTGAGACTAGAAGTTCATTGAGGAAAATTTTCCCTTAGTGTGTGCTCTTCTTCCTTCCACCCAACGCTAGCTCTACTCTAGAAAACTATTGCAAAAACATTGTGTCCAGCTAGAGATATTCTCTGCGAAAATACTGAGATGATCCCTCTGCCTCTAGAATCACTCGATCTAGAGAGATCGATTTTTTCTACCCCTCACTCAGAAAAACTGAATCTCCTCAAGTAACTTGGTCTCTTGGCAAAGTGACTGCGCTACCCCTAAGAACTTTGATCTACTTCCCACACTGAACAATGGAAATCCTTCTCTCTTCGCCTCTGAGCTCTCTGGTTGATCAACTGTTCTCTAATACCATGTGAAAATTCCACAACTGGAATCCTATTGTAGCAACTAGAAATTATTCTCGTAATTGTTAATTTAATTTAACAATTTGTTTACTGTTTGCTACAATAAATACTGAATAAATCACACTACGACATACACAAATAAAACTGCGGAAGAATAAATGATGGAATAAATGTTATCACACACATAAAATAAACTAGTTATTTTTGGAAAAAAAGTCCTCGAAAAAACCCAACTTGGGAAAACCGGTGCAACAACTAATGGTTATAATATTAAGTAGCAATGAAATAATCTGAGTACAATTGGATGCCAAAACTAGAAATCCTATAGAGAAACACTGGCAAAAATCTAGTGCGGAAATTTCCTCACTCCATAGGCAAATCCAAGCTCTAACCTCAGCTCCAGGTGATTTGTCCAAACTAACTCTGTGCAGCTACTACATCGCACTCAATTCAAATCAATTTCTCCTCAAGTTGTTTAGTCCGCTGATGTCTGGGAAAATGTCTCTCGTAGTCTCCGGAACCTATGTCTAGCTCCTGGCACTGAATCTCTTATTTCTCGAGTAGAATTGAAAATTCCTTTAGAGGCGTCTACGTTACCCCAACATTAGCCTTTTTGTGGCTCTTCTGCCTCTCTGGAAATGCACTCACTGGATCTGGAAACCTTTCTCTAACTTCACTGTCTTTGCCCCTCTCTCACTTCTTCGATCTCACTAGCTCTCTCTCCGACAACTGACTAATGCTACTATGGATGATCCAGGTGGATATTGGTGGCCACCCGCCTATTCCACTTCAACACCCACCATTGTTTCTTTCAGTTTTCCAGTTTCCTTATTTGTAGCAAAATTTACTACTTTTGACAGTTTTTCGGGTCCTGAACTTTCAGAGCCGTTTTGAGGCCCTTAACGAAGTTTGTTGGGAAAATGGGGACCAACATGGGTATACAATTGATTTTGGTCACTCAAAAGTTGTAGTCCTCGGATATATATTTCTAATGAGGTATTGTGCGTGTAAAACAGAGCTCATATGCCAAAGTTATGACCTCGGGAAGTTGATATACCAATTTACCCAAATAGGGCCCATACTTTGGCAGTTCATCTCCTAGGGTTAATTTTTTGGATGTTTAGTGTTTTCCATTGTTTCTCAACAATAAATAGGCATTCGAGCCTCATTGTAACATAGTTCAGAGGCATGTAGCCACCACATCTCTTCTCAGAGATAAGCTACCATCGCTCGAACTAGTCTTATTTCCATTCAGTTTGTAAGCATATTTCAGTATTTTACATTAATGAAATAAAATATTATTTCTCCTGCATCTCTGTATTTGTGGTTATCTCTATAATTTGTTGCATTCCTGTCTAAATCTAGATCAATGGTATCAGAGTGGGTCTGCTCGTTCTCTATTTTTCTTTGCATGTCGCCAATGAGGTCGAGATATAAGGAGTTAGGGCTCGATCTGGTTGAACCTTTGCATGATCAACCTCACAAACCACGATGACCGCCCATGGTGGAAGAAAAGAAAGATGAGGGGGCAGGAGATCCTATCAAAATATTGCTCGAGGAGGCCCTCAAGAAACAAAGGAACGCGATGATGGATAACTTTGCCCAGATCCTTCAACGGTTACCCACTGGCGGTGCATTCACATCCAAAAGCCACTTTGGAGGCTCCACTCCTTTTAAGGTACACGTAAAATTTGACATTCCCATATTTGAGGACAAATAGATGCAGATGTGTAGATAAATGGTTAAATTTGCTAGAAGGATATTTTTATGTTCATGATTTTCCAGCCGAGAAAAGATTACTTTTGCTCTTCTCAAAGACGACCCCCATGTCAAGGAATGGTGGGAAACCTACTGCGAGCAGAAGGATGAAAGCATTGGCCTCACTGTTTTCAGCCGCACCCACTTGGAATTCATTCCAGGATTGCCATCAAGGAGTAGTACTACCCTATAAGAAGCTAAGAAGATAAATACATAAAGCCGACCACGCTGCAGCAAGGAAGGGACCAAGATGTGCAGAGTTTACCATTGTTTTTCATACACTTTGCACGAAGTTGGGTATCAAGGATTCTGAGAAACATTTGTACTCAAGTACCGCGGTTGTCTATACAAGTACATCCAGGACAAGATGGAGTTCCTGGACATCTCCTCTCTTGGCACAACGTACCGATACGTTGTCAAGATCGAGAAAAAGTTTAAATAGAAGAAGTGAGACTTTGGATCTATGAATCCAAGGCAAGGAAAAGGTGCCCCCAAAGCGCAAAACAAATGACAAAGCCAAGGCAGGGTGGCCCAGGACAACCCTCCAAAGCCGCAAGCAAAGAAAAACACACGAAGCCGAAGAAGGACACGTGTAAGTGGTGTGAGTTCCATAAAAGCTCCACTCATAACACAAGTGAGTTTCAGGCCAAGAAGTCACTGGTAGTCGAGCTGAAGGCTTTGGAATCAGATGCATGTTCCAACTCTGAGTCAGAACCCAGTAAGGGGAATGAAAAAGGGAAGAAAATTATCGATGCAGAGCTGAACACCACCGTTGCCACCACGAAGATCCAAAAGGAGGAACCCGAAGATCCAGAGGATGAGGAGCCCCTATTCCACTCCCAGATGTGGGTAAAGGGTTCCCCTCTACAGGTCATTGTCGACAGCGGGAGCCAAAAGAACCTCATTTCAATAGAGGTCGTGAAGCGGCTGGGCTTACCGACCACAACACACCCACAATGGTATACTATCGGGTGGCTTCAACAAGGACAGGATCTTCGCGTGAGCAAGCAGTGCCACCTTCCATACAACATCAAGCCCTTCACGGATGAGGTATTATGTGAAGTTGCTCCCCTTGATGTTTGTAATGTATTATTAAGCCAACCATACTTGTGGAAGTGACATGTTGTGTATGAGTCAAGGCCTCGCACTATTATTGTTACTTTGGGAAATAAGCTGTACAGGATACCGAAGGTAGCAATGCCTACCACCATCTCTTTAGAAACTGTAAAACATTACAGTAAGCTCATTTTCAAAACCAGGAAATTTTTTTCCTAATAATACGCCCTCGGGGAAAGAAGAAAATAGTGGCCACGACCTCTAGACAGGACCCCTCCACACGACAACAACAAATGGACAAGGTCGTGGAGGAGTACGAGGACATCTTCACCTTCCCCACGGGGGTGCCTCTACACTGTCAGGTCAAGAACTCCATCGATCTGACCCTAGGTGTGTCGTTTCCCAATGGACAAATCTATCAGCGATCCATTTTTGAGAACGATGAAATCAAGAAGCAGATTCAGGAGCTGCTACAGAAAGGTCACATCCACCTGAGTTCGTCGCCCTGTGGGAGCCCAATTGTGTTTGTACAGAAGAAGGATGGGACTTGGAGACTTTGTATTCACTATTAGGTGTTGAACAAGATCACTGTCCGGAGTAGGCACCTGATCCCACTGATTGATGACCTTTTGGACTAACTCAAGGGGGCAAAATATTTCAGCAAGATCGACTTGAAGTCTGACTATCACTAGGTACCATTCGAAACCTCCAATGTGTGGAAGATTGCCTTGAAAGCTAAGGAGGGCCTTTTCAAATGGTTGGTTATGCCTTTTGGGTTGACGAATGCTCCTACAACCTTCATGAGGCTGATGGATGACATCTTACGGCCATTCACCAACTCATTTGTAGTGGTATACTTGGATGACATCTTGAGCTTCACCCAGAGTTGGGAAGAGCACCTCCACCACATCCGACAGGTTCTCCAGTCACTGCGACAACACAAGATGTGTGCCAATTTCGAGAAATTAACTTTTTGCATGACCCAGGTTCAGTATCTCAGATACGTTATTGATGAATGAGGGGTGCATGTGGATCCAACCTTCTGTTTGTTTGGCCAGCCCCAACCAATATGACAGAGCTCTGTAGCTTTTTGGGTCTTGCCAATTTCTACCACAGGTTCATGTTGGGATTCTCTCATATCACTTGGACCTTGAGTCAAGTCACCAAGGGAGGAGTGAAAGAAAAATTCTTTTGGTTTGAATCTCAACAGAAGTCATTCACAGAGTTGAAACATCGCCTTTGCTCTGCATCAGTGCTCACTTTACCAGACTTGCAACAACCATTTGAGATCGAGATAGATGCCTCCGACTATGCTATTGGGGTATTCCTTACTCAATAGGTGCATCTAGTGGCATATCATAGTGAGACACTTTTAGACACAGTCCGAGAGTATCCTTCTTATGATAAAGAGATGTATTCCATTGTGCAGGCCTACCCACAATGGAGCATTACACTTTGGGGAAGGAAACGATCATCCACACAGACCACCAACCCCTGTAGTTCATAAAGATGCAAGGGAAGTTGCAGAATGATCGTGATCAGAAGTGGTCCACATACCTGTAGCAATTCCATTTGAATATCAAGTATAAGAAGGGTAGCACCAATAATGTTGCAGACTGCCTTAGTTGACCACCGATCATGGCGTTAACCACCATGCTCAACTCTTGTGGGCACGAGAATTCTGATTGGCCACCTCTCTACAAAAGTGACCCAAAATTCGACCACACATACCAAATGCCCTTGGAGGGTCAGCAAGTTCCATATTTTCACCTCCAGGATGCCCTGCTATGCCACCTGAGACACCTTTGTGTTCCTTCAAGCAAGCGAGCCAAGATGATTTGGGAAGCACACTACGGTCGGGTCATTGGTCATTTCGGGGTCGAGAAAATAGTGGCAGTACTACAGAAGTATTTCTATAAGTCGAATCTTCGACAGGCTATCGGGAAGTGCATCAAATCCTGCACTGCCTACGCCATTGCAAAACCAACCATCAAGAAGCAAGGCCTCTATACTTCGCTACCTACCCCTAGTTGAAATTGGGAATCCATCTCCATGGATTACATGTTGGGCCTTCCTTCTACTAAGCATGGCAACAACTATGTTTTTGTGGTCATCGATATATTCTCGAAGATCGCCATTATGGCGGCCTGCAAGAAGAATATCACAATAGAAACCACTGTTAAACTCTTCTTTGAACGAGTGTGGGTACATTTTGGGATCCCACAATCTATCATCTCAGATTGGGACAGCAGGTTCGTCAGTACATTCTGGTCCCCTCTCTAGTTGATGCTGGACACTAAGCTCACTAAGTCCACAACTTTCCATTCCCAAATTGATGGCCAGACAGAGGTCGTCAATATGATGATCGTACACATTTTGCACATGTACAACTCAAAGCATCTACGCACATGGGATGAGAGCCTCCACTATGTCTAGCACAACTATAATCGGGCTCTCCATAGCTCGACTAGCCACAATCCTTTTCAGGTGGGCTTGGAATTCCAACCACTATGTCCCATTCATGTGGCCATAGCATTTGTAGCTACTTAGGAAGATTTAGCTCATGTCTAGTTGGAAGCCGATAAGGAAAAAAACTTCATTGAGCACATCCAACATATCTGCCAACAGGTCCATGACATTCTGGAGAAATCAAATGCCAAGTAAAAGCAACGACATGATCAACATCGGGTGCCACACAAGTTTCAGGTGGGCGACAAAGTCTAGTTGCATTTGCAGAAGGAACGCCTTACCAGAGCCTATCAAAAACTCAGACCACTCTAATAGGGTCCTTACACCATCACCAAGGCTTTGGGAGGTAATTCATTTGAGCTTAGCATTCCCCCATTCCTTAGCCTGTACCCAATGTTCAATGTGGACTGCCTTCGACTATGCTTCCCACCATTGTTGGACACATCAAACATTGCAGAACAACTCACATCTACAGAGTTAAATCCAGATTGCACTTAGAAAGCCACAACTGATCGGATCATGGACACACAGATCAAGAACACCTGACAATAAAGGATCCAACTATATCGATTTGTCAAAGTAGGCCACCTCCTTGACCAGGGAAAGTGGCTCACTAGGGACCAAGTTCAGCAGAAGTTTCCTCATCTCATGGAGGAACTAAGATGAGGAACTCAATGCAATGGGGACCATTGCTTCTTAAGGGGGTAGGAATGATCTAGGTGGATATTGGTGTCCACCTACCTATTCCACTTGGATGCCCACCATTGTTTCTTTCAGTTTTTCAGCTTCCTTATTTGTAGCACAATTTACTATTTTTGGTAGTTTTTCGTGTCCTGAACTTCTGGAGCTATTTTGAGGCCCTAAACGACTTTTTTTGGGAACACTTAGACGAACATGGGTTATAGATGAATTTTGGTCACTCAAAATTTGTATTCCTCGGATAGATCTTTCTCACGAGGTATTGTGTGCATCAAACGGAGATCGTATGCCAAAGTTATGACCCCAAGAAGTTGATGTACCAATTTACCCAAATGGGGCCCATAGTTTGGCGGTTCATCTCCTAGGGTTAGGTTTTTGGATGTTTAGGGTTTTCCATTGTTTCTCAACAATAAGTAGGCCTTCAAGCCTCATTTTAACATAGTTCAGAGGCATGTAGCCGCCACATCTCTTCTCAAAGATAAGCTACCATCACCTGAGCTAGTCTTATTTCCAATTATTTTGTAAGCATATTTTAGTATTTTACATTAATGAAATGAAGTATTACTTCTTCTGCATCTATGTATTTGTGGTTACCTCTGTAATTTATTGCGTTCCTGTCTAAATTTGGATCAGTGGTATCAGAGCGGCTTTGCTCGTTCTCTATTTTTCTTTGGATGTCCCCAACGAGGTCGAGATATAAGGAGTTAGGGCTTGATCTGGTTGAACCTTTGCAAGATCAGCCTCGCAAACACTGACGAACTCCCATGGTGGAAGAAAAGAAAGATGAGAGGGCTGGAGATCCTATTAAAATATTGCTCGAGGAGGCCCTCGAGAAACAAAGGAACGTGATGATCAATAACTTTGCCTATATCCTTCAATGGTTACCCACCGACGACACATCCACATCCAACAGTCACTCTGGAGGCTCCACTCCTTTTAAGGTACAACTAAACTTTGAAATTCCCATATTTGAGGGCCAAATAGATGCAGACGCCATAGAGAAATGGTTAAATATGCTAGAAGGATACTTTTTTGTTCATGATTTTTATAGTCGAGAAAAGATTACTTTTTCTCTTCTCAAAGCTGCCCCCCACGTCAAGGATTGGTGGGAAACCTACTGCGAGCAGAAGGATGAAAGCATGACCTCACTGTTTTCAACCACACCCATTTGGAATTCACTCCGGGATGCCATCAAGGAGCAGTACTACCCTATCGGAAGCTATGAAGATAAATACATAAAGTGGACCACGCTGCGGTAGGGAAGGGACCAAGATGTGCTAGAGTTTACCAATGTTTTTCATACCCTTCGCACATAGTTGCGTATCAAGGATTCTAAGAAGAATTTGGTACTCAAATACCGTAGTTACCTACAGAGGTACATACAGGACAATATATTGTTCTTGGACATCTACTCTCTTAGCACGACGTACTGATACGCTGTCAAGATCGAGTAGAAGTTTAAATAGAAGAAGTAAGACTTTGGATCTGCGAATCCAAGGCAAGGAAAAGGTCCCCCCAAAGTGCAGAAAAAAGGACAAAGCCAAGGTGGGGTGGCCTAGGAAAACCCTCCAAAGCTGCAAGAAAAGAAAAACACGTGAAGCTAAAGAAGGACATGTGAAAGTCATGTGAGTTCCATAAGAGCTCCACTCACAACACAAGTGAGTGTTGGGCCAAGCAGTCACTAGTGGCTGAGATGAAGGCTTCAGAATAATATGCATGTTTCAACTCTGAGTCAAAACCTAACAAGAGGAATGACAAAGGGAAGCATATTATCGATGTGGAGCTAAATACCACCGTTTCCACCATGAGGATCCAGAAGGAGGAACCTGAATATCCAAAGGAGGAGGGGCGCCTCTTCCACTCCTAAACGTGGGTAAAGGGTTCCACTCTACAGTTCATTGCTGACAGAGGGAGCCAAAAGAACCTCCTTTTCGTAGAGGTCATGAAGCGGCTGGGCTTACTAACCACAACACACCCATAATCGTATACTATCGGGTGGCTTTCACCAAGGACGGGATCTTCGTGTGAGCTAGCAGTGTTGCTTTCTATTCATCATCAAGCCCTTCACGGATGAGGTATTATGTGACGTTTCTCCCCTTGATGTTTGTGATGTATTATTGGGCCAACCATACTTGTGGAAGTGACATGTTGTGTATGAGTCAAGGCCTCGCGTTGTTATTTTTACTTTGGGAAATGAGTTGTATAGGATACCGGAGGTAGCACCACCTACCGCCATCTCTTTGGAAACTACAAAGATTACAGTAAGCTCATTTCCAATATTGGGAAATTCGTTTTCCTAATTATACACCCTCAGGGAAAAAAGAAAACAATGGCCACGACCTCCAGATAGGACCCCGCCGCACGACAACAACAAATGAACAAGGTTGTGGAGGAGTACGAGGACATCTTCACCTCCCCCACAGGGGTGCCTCTACACTTTTAGATAAATCACTCCATTAATCTGACCCCAGGTGCGTTGTTGCACAATGGACCAATCTATCAGCGAACCACTCTGGAGAACGACGAAATCAAGAGGCAGATTCAAGAGCTGCTGTAGAAAGGTCACATCCGGCCGAGTTCATCGCCCTATGGGAGCCCGATCATGTTTGTACATAAGAAGGATATGACTTGGAGACTTTGTATTGACTATTATGTGCTGAACAATATCATTGTCCAGAATAGTTACTCGATCCCACAATTTGATGACCTTCTGGACGAACTCAAGGGGGTAAAATATTTCAGCAAGATTGACTTGAAGTCTGGTTATCACTAGGTACCAATCAAACTCTCTGATGTGTGGAAGTCTACCTTCAAAGCCAAGGAGGGCCTTTTCAAATGATTGGTTATGCCTTTTGGGTTGACGAATGCTCTTGCAACCTTCATGAGGCTGATGGATGATAGCTTGCAGCCATTCACCAACTCATTTTTAGTGGTATACTTGGATGACATCCTAATATTTAGCCAAAGTTGGGAAAAGCATCTCCACCACATTCGATAGGTTTTCCAAACACCGCAAAAACACAAGCTGTGTGCCAATTTGGAGAAATTCTCTTTTGGCATGACCTAGGTTCAGTATCTGGGATACATTATTGATGAACAAGAGGTGCATGTGGATCTAGCCAAGATCCAAGTTATTCTAGCTTGGCTAGCCCCAACCACTCTGATAGAGCTCCGTAGATTTCTGGGTCTTGCCTATTTCTACCACGAGTTCATGTTGGGATTCTCTCATATCACTTGACCCTTGAGTCAAGTCACCAAGGGTGGAGCAAAAGAAAAATTATTTTGGTCTGAATCTCAACAGAAGGCATTCATAGAGTTGAAACATTGCCTTTGCTTTGCACCAATGCTCACTTTACCAGACTTTCAACAACCATTTGAGATCAAGATAGATGCCTTTGACTATGCTATTGGGACAGTCCTTACTCAATAGGTGCATATAGTGGCATATCACAGTGAGACACTTTCAGACACAGTCTGGAAGTATCCCACTTGTGACAAATAGATGTATTCCATTGTGCAAGCTTGCCCATAATGGAAGCATTACATTTTGGGGAAGAAACGATCATCCATATAGACCACAGATCCCTGCAGTTCATACAAACACAAGGGAAGTTGCAGAATGATTACCATCAGAAGTGGTCCACATACCTACAACAGTTCCATTTTAATATCAAGTATAAGAAGGGTAGCACCAATAATTTTGCAGAATGCCTCGGCCGACCACCGATCATGGCTTTAACTACCGTGCTCAACTCTTGTGGGCACGGGACTTATGATTGGCCACTTCTCAACAAAAGTGACCCAGAATTTGGCCACACATACCAAATTCTCTTAGAGGGTCAACAAGTTCCAAATTTTCACTTCCAGGATGCCCTGCTATGCCACCTGGGACATGTTTGTGTTCCTTCAAGCAGGCGAGCCAAGATGATTTGGGAAGCACACTACAATCGGGCCGTTAGGCATTTCGGGGTCAAGAAAATAGTGGTAGTACTGAAGAAGTATTTCTATTGGCCGAATCTTCGACAAGATGTTGTGAAGTACATCATATCCTGCACTGCTTGTGCCTTTTCAAAAATGACCATAAAGAAGCAAGGCCTCTACAGTCTGCTACCTACCCCTAGTTGACCTTGGGAATCCATCTCCATGGATTACATGTCAAGCCTTCCTTCTACTAAGCATGGCAACGACTGTGTTTATGTGGTTGTCGACAGATTCTCGAAGATGGCCATTATGGTGGCCTGCACGAAGAATATCATAGCAGAAGCCACTGCTAAATTCTTCTTTGAACGAGTGTGGGTACACTTTGGGATCCCACAGTCTATCATCTCAGATAAGGACAATGGGTTCCTTAGTACATTTTGGTTCATTCTCTGGTCAATGTTGGACATTAACCTCACTAAATCCACAAATTTCCATGCCCAAACCGATGGCTAGACAAAGGTCATCAATAGGATGATCGTACACATTCTGCGCATGTACAAATCAAAGCATCCACGCACATGGGATGAGAGCCTCCCATATGTCCAGCATAGCTATAATCAGACTCTCCACAGCTTGACTGGCCACAGTCCTTTTCAGGTGGGCTTTGGGATTCCAGCCACTATGTCCCATTCTTGTGGCCATACCATTTGCAGCTACTCAGGAAGATTCAACTCATGTCCAGTCGGAAGATGATAAGGCAAACAACTCCTTTGAGCACATCCAACATATCTGCTAGTATTTCCATGACATTATGGAGAAATCAAATGCCAAGCACAAGCAGCGACATGATCAACATCGGGTGCCAGACAAGTTTCAGGTGGGTGACAAAGTCTAGTTGCATTTGCAGAAGGAATGCCTTACCAGAGCCTATCAGAAACTCGGACCACTCTGATATGGTCCTTACACCATTACCAAGGCTATGGGGAATAATGCATTTGAGCTTAGCATTCCCCCATTCCTTGGCCTGCACCCAGTGTTCAATGTGGACCGCCTTCAACCATACTTCCCACCATTGCTGGAGACATCAAACATTACATAACAACTCACACCTACAAAGTTAATTCCAGATTGCATGGAGAAAGCCACAACTGATCGGATGATGGACACATAGATCAAGACCACCCGACAACAAAGGATCCAACTATATTGAGTTGTCAAAGTAGGCCAAATCCTTCACCAGGGCAAGTGGCTTAGCAAGGACCAAGTTCAGCAGAGGTTTTCTCATCTCATGGAGGAACTCAACACAATGGAGACCATTGCTTCCTAAGGGGGGAGGAATGATCCAGGTGGATATTGGTGGCCACTCACCTATTCCACTTGGACGACAACCATTGTTTCTTTTAGTTTTTTGGTTTCCTTATTTGTAGCACAATTTACTATTTTTGGTAGTTTTTCGGGTCCTGAACTTCTGGAGCTGTTTTGAGGCCCTAAACGACGTTTTTTTGGGAAAACTAAGACCAACATGGGTCATGGACTAATGTTGGTCACTAAAAATTTGTAGTCCTTGAATATATATTTCTAACGAGGTATTTTGTGCATCAAACAAAGATCGTGTGCCAAAGTTACGACCCCGGGAAGTTGATGTACCAATTTACCCAAACGGGGCCCATAGTTTGGCAGTTCATCTCCTAGGGTTATGTTTTTGGATGTTTAGGGGTTTCCATTTTTTCTCAACAATAAATAGGCCTTCGAGCCTCATTGTAACACAATTCAGAAGCATGTAGCCGCCACATCTTTTCTCAGAGATAAGCTACCTTCACCCAAGCTAGTCTTATTTCCATTTAGTTTGTAAGCATATTTCAGTATTTTACATTAAGGAAATGAAATATCGTTTTTCCTGCATCTCTGTATTTGTGCTTATCTTGGTAATTTGTTGCGTTCCTCTCTAAATCCAGATAATTGGAAATCGATCTACTCATGAATCAAACTTTTCAAGTGTCTTTTCCAAGTGCCCGTCGACTTCTTCTTATAATCCTCTATTGCGACTTCAATGACCAAGATTAAATCTTAATCGATGGCTAGGATCATCTTGGAGTCGATCCGTGTGATTTTATAGATCATTCATGTATTGGCTTAATTAATTATGATTAATTAACCATATGCCCTAAGTTTAGATTTGGGAAATATTTAAAAACTAGTTAATAATCTAATTAAATTAGTTCTAGGAAAAAGTTCCGGAAATGATTTATGGGTTTTGGAGATCTCATGTATTTTAGCCTCTCCAAAAAATTTCAAGACTAGAACACATCCAATGCTACAAAAAATAATAGAGTCTCCTCATTTTTCTTCTTTTATGAGTTTAGGGTTTCCTTTTCATCTTCCTTTTTTTTTTTTTTATAATTTGCTTTCATAAAGTTACTTTATGATATTTCATTTTATAAAGTGAAAGTGACTTCTAACTTTCCTAGGAAATATCACCCTTTCTCCTTTTTGAACTTTATAAAGTTTCCTTTAGGCAAATTAAGTCCCCTTATTAAATGTTTCTCTGCTTTAGCCTATGGGAACCACTTTAGGCTAGCGGACTCTGTCATAAGATTACATAAAGTGTTTTGCATTTGTGATGAATTTGTTTTATTTGTTGGACTTCAAATGATATACAAGAGATGAAAGATGAGGATAATTATTTTACGGTTCAATAATTAATTGTATAGTTGGAGGTTGATAATATCATTTTCACCTAACTAATGATGCTTTATTAATAATAACTATTTATTAGTCACCAGAACATTTTGACTTTATTACATTCACTGTTGGAGTTGTTAGGGTCCTATAATAATAGGATTCATAATTTTGAATTCGCTATGGTTAGTCTTGTAATATTGTACATACTTTTGCTTTCTGCAAAATGTTTTCCATATTAAAAATTTAAAATTGTAAAGAGGGTATGTCCTAAAAGAATAATCAAAGGCCAAAAGAAATAAAAAGATAAAAAAAGTAAAAAATATGAACCCCAAAAAGAAACAAAACAGATCATGAAAGTGTGCAAATTCAAATGCCACTACTTTTTACTTTACTATGCAAAATAAGGTTGTGTGCAGCTTGTCAGAAATGCCACAATCCATGATGGTCAAATAGCGTAATCTTGGCTCATTCATGCTTTAAATTTCATGTTGATAGATAGAGAATAAAATCTATCCAAACTGTTTAACCTTGGCAAATCAGTAGTTAGGTAGAGAATAAAAATGAGATCATCAATTTAATATCAACCGTTGGAAGTTATAGGTTAGAATTAGATAGTTTGCTTGTCAAAAGACAAGGAAATAAAGGGTTAGCAAACTTAAATGCACCCAATAAATAAAGAGAAAATGTTAGAGTAAATAAAGTGTAGGTAGAAGAAATATTGCAAATGCACAAGGTTGCTAAGTCAAAAGCTCATTTATCATGCTTAAGCCTATGTTTCATGTGCAGGAGGAAATGTGAGAAAGGAAGGATATCCACCAAGCTTGTTTAAGTAATTTCCCCTCATTTCACTATACCCCCACATACTTATTTTCTAATTCCCCCATTCCCCCTTCATTACTTATTAATTCCCATTTTCCCCTCATTTTGACCTTGACTCCTTTGTTTCACACATTCCCCTAGAAATTACCCTTGAAAAATCATCCCCCCTTCCCAAAACCCATTTCCCTAGTGTGAAGCCCATTCCCCATTACAAATATCACTACCCCCCCTTATTAATTTCCCTTTCCCCCTCAACAACCCACTAAACCCCCTTATTTTAAGTTTTTATGCCCTTGTTTTATCTAATTAACTTCCCCACTTCATATTTCCCGGATACCCATTTTTAACCCACCAACCCTTGGTGTAGTTAGAAAACCTCACAACATAACCCGTGGTCCCACCTTATTTACCCGCTGCTTATATTAAACCCCGGCATTATGTGCTAATTAATTACAATTATCTGTAATTAAATCCCAAGCCCCACCAAATCACTTTCCCGATTCTATCCGTGCAACTCAATTGCATGATAGCGCTCCGATCTCCTACCCCCAGATTTGACGGTGTACAACCATATTGCGCAGATTATTATCTGACCGATAACAGCTTGAGAGCACGCAAGATTCACGGTTTTACCTGGGCATTGTTCTATTACGTTGTAACACTAGGCTAGATCATGTGCTCGGGAAAAATACTGCCCGACCTCTAGACGCAATGTGATGACCCAGAAAACCACCTCCCTGCCTAAACCAAAAACTTCCCACTATTCATTTATAATTTCCACGCCAAACTGTGACTGTTATGCATTAAAAGGCTGAAAAAGTTCCAATTCTCTCTTTTTTCTCTTTTTCACTGCAAACTGCTGCATAGCCATTTGCAACAACCTGAAACCTCTACGACCAATTTGACCACCTTCTGCTGCTTGAAGGTGCTCCAGATACCCAATTGAAGCAACCAATTGACAGTTGAAAGCTACAGTACCTTCTGCATTCACTACTGAACCCAGTCTGTATGTCAAACCATCAATTTCTAGGTATTCTTGGAAAAAACCACAATGGCCCTTGAATTTGAAAACACAGTTTAAATAGAAAGGTTAATTAATTGAATTAATTAAGAAACCTTCCAAAAATTGAAGAGAAACATATTTGTACATCCCAAACCCTTTTACAAATTGTAATTACCCTCCCACTATTCCAAAGCTTCCAAACCTCACTTCTAAAACCAATGAAAGCCTAATTTAGATCTGTAAACCCAATTATGGCTTCCCAAACCTCTCTCAATGTGAGACCTTTGCAAACCCCTCACCTCGACATCGACCACCTTGCATTAGCAGAAAAATACTTCCAAATAAATGACACAACTTCCCTTGCCTACCTTCTAAAGCTCCACTGTTGGAGTAAGGACAAGTTTTTGAACTAGAACAATGACATTCA
>APFE030460584.1:15069-75882 GCA_000404065.3 Pinus taeda
TCATCAAAAAATACCAACACAAATTTTCCAAGGAATGGTTTGAAATTGAAATCATCAAACCTTGAAATGTTGAAGGTGCATTGGTAAGGCCAAAAGGCATGACCAAAAATTCATAATGACCCTCATGAGTTCTAAATGTTGTTTTCAGAATGTCTTCAATCTTCATTCTGATTTGATGATATCTTGAACGAAGATCCAACTTGGTGAAGTAAATTGATCCATGCACTTCATTGAGTAATTCATCAATGACAGAAATGGGGAACTTATCTTTAATAGTGAGCTTGTTGAGCTCCCTATAATCCGGACACATGCGCCATGATCCATCCTTCTTGTGCACCAATACTACTAGAGCAGAGAAAGAACTTTGACTTGGTTGAATTATACTAGCCTCTAGCATTTTTGCAACCATACGTTAAATTTCACTCTTTTGGGCATAGGGATATCTGTACGGCCTGATGTTTGGAGGAACACTTCCTGGAATCAGATGAATAGCATGATCATGATCACACATAGGTGGGAGACCTTTGGGAGTCTCAAATACATTGGAATGATTGTCCAGGAATTTTTGGAGATCTGGAGAAATAGATGATTCCAATGTGGAAACATCTAGCGAACATAATTGTGCAATTACACCTCTTTGCTCCTTTTTTAGAAGCTTTGTCATACCATTAGAGCTGATTATCTTTCCTGGTTTCCCTATAATACCCCTTAATTCAACTTCCTTTCCTTCCGTAGAAAATTTGATGAAAAGTTCTTGAAAATTAAAAGCTATTGTACCCAAGGATTGTAGCCATTGGACTCCTAGCACAACATCAGCACCTCCCATTGGAATGGGAAGCATTGGGCTAGTCAATACATATTCTCCCATGGATAGCTTGATATTATGGCACTTTCCAAAGCAATTTATTGTTCCTCCATTTGCAATCATCACTTGACACTCTGGTGCTGGATATAGGAAGCAATTCAATTCTTTGCTACCTTACAATGAATAAAATTGTGGGTGCTTCCTGAATCAATCAAAACTATTACCTTTTTCTTCTGATTTGTCCTTCTATCTTGATGGTTTGAGGAGTGGTAATTCATGCCAATGCATTACAAGATATGGTCGGATTTATTTGTTCTTCATCTAGGATTTGTTCCTGGAGTATATCCTCTTCTTTTGACCTTTCTTGCTCCTTTTCTTCTTCCTCTTCACAATCTATGTAGAATAATTTCTTCTCAGCACACTTATGACCTTTAGTGTATTTGCTATCACAACTGTAACAAAGACCTTTTGCTCTTTTTTATTCCAATTGTTGTGGTGTCAACGTTATAGGTTGTGGAAGACTAGCAGCAACACCACTTCCCTCTTTATAGATGTGAGTGGTATGCTTCCTGGTTGCCATAATGTTGCTTTCCATTTTTCTTGCTAACCTGAATGCCTTCTCTAATGAATCAGGTTCCCAAAGGCGAACATCATGTTGGATATTATCCTTTAAAGACCCTATGAACACATCAATCCCATGCTCCTCTGGAATATCTTTTACCCTTATGTTCAATTTTTGGAACTCCTCAATGTGCTCCATTATTGAACCCTTTTGTTTGAGACTTATCAATTGGCTAAAAAAAGTGTTGCTTTTTGTATCCTCATAATGTGCTATCAATTCTTCTGTAAAAATTGCCCAAGTGATAAATTGTTTACGAGGGCAAAGCCATTGATACCATACAAACTGATTTGGTTCCAAATATAAAGTTGCAATACGTACCTTTTGTGTGTTTTGCACATTATTGAGATCGAAAAATTGCTCCATCTGTAATATCCATGTTGCGGGATCCTTGCCATCAAACTTCCTCATATTGATTTTTGGAATATGGTGCGTCTTCAATCCAACATTAGAGTCTATGAAATCATGACTAACATTTCCTTTGTTTGCATCATGAGTTTCATTTACTTCCCTTTCACCATGAATAAGTATTTCTTGTAGAAAATTTTTCAAATCTGCCTTCAAATCTATCTTCAAATCGTCAATATTGGCTTCCACGCCCTTTATCTTAGATTCCACGCCATTTATCTTAGCTTCTGTTAGCTTTTGTGAGAGTGAAATTTGATGCACTTGGTCTTGTAATTTTGATATATCATGTAACATTTCTTCCTCTTCTTCATGAGTCATGCTAGAGCTTTCAGATTGCTTACTAGGTGTTTGCATTTTCTTTCCTCGGGGCATTAGCTACCGATACTAATGCTCTAATATTCCCTTTGAATTCCTTCAAAATAATTTTTCAAACCAAGCTTAAGCAAAAATTTAAAAAATCTACACACCTTTTTTTCACTTTGTAGGAGCTCAATATTGCCTCTGATGTATCTCTGTAATTTCGGATCATCCAGTTTTGAAATTGTGACCTGCGGTAGCCCTTTGTTTCTTCTTTCCAATGTCACCCGTCTGACCCCAATTGGATTCTCCAATGAAGAGTTATGCCAAATCTCCCATAGTGACCTGATTATAGACTAATTCAGTAGAGCGAACTTGTACAACGTGCCACATGTGCTTGTTTCGACCTTGGCTTTGAAAAATATATACAAGAAACTAAAATCTATCCTCTTTCTGCACCTTCTTACGAACTTTCAATCTGATTCTCAGAGAGAAAGTTATGATGATTTTCCCCAGGTCACCTGTTTGGAATGTAATTCAGGAGTCTGCAAAAAGACCAACTTGCTCAGATCATATCTCCGTAAATATATCACGAAAAGCTTTGAAATTTGGACCCAAGGTTCAGTGCGATTTCTACTCAAAT
Organism: Pinus taeda; assembly: GCA_000404065.3. Taxonomy (NCBI): domain Eukaryota; kingdom Viridiplantae; phylum Streptophyta; class Pinopsida; order Pinales; family Pinaceae; genus Pinus; species Pinus taeda. The sequence goes on from APFE030460584.1 coordinate 17,842, forward strand.
GGGTTTTTTTTTTGCTTCCGAACCGTTGCAGAAAAAAGGTTATAGTGAAAATGCCACAATGACCTATTTGGAGCAGTGAAACCCTAGAATCCAAAGCTCTGATACCAAATGTTATGAAACCAGCTCAAGAAAAGATAGAAAAGATAGATCAACGCCTTAAAATTCAGCCTCTTCGAGGGGGCAACCTCCTTTACATTACATAAATGAACAATTCTTGGATGATACAAATGACAAAACCTCCTTTCTATATCTAGGAGTCTAAGGAGTCACAATATAACCCAGCCGACCTAACAATAATAATATAAAGCCACAAAAATAACAATAGAGGGATTCTATGGGGCACAGTAATAACAATATGGGGATAATAGGGGCACAACAATATTAATAAGGGGGTACAACTACAATAGTAATGGGGTAATCACTAGTATTATAGGGACCCAACATGTCATGTCATGATTCATCATATGCCACATCATTCGATGGAATATGTGATTCAATATTGGAGAAATATAAATTAAAGTGGAAGTCCAAGAGTCATTCTTATAATGTGAAAAGTCGTGTAGGAAGTCAAAAGGTCATAGAGAAATCAAATAGTCATGAGGGTAGCACAAGAATCACAAGGGAGGTGAAGGATCACCCCATTTTTTATATATACACCCTTATGGTACAAGAAAAGGACTTTTTCACCTTGGCTTCTCCCATAAGGAATCATAGAGATGGAGTTAGTACTTTTTGGGAGAAGTCATGGCTCCAATGCTCCATTATTGGTGCTAGTGGTGTTTCTTGTATACATGATTCCTGGAACTTTTACTTAATATATGAAGCCTGATGGCTAGCACGTTCTTCATGCATGAATTAAGAATGTTTATATGATTATTCTATGAATGTTTATGATTCATGTTTTTTTTTTCACCTGTACTAAAGTAGTTGAACTATTTCAATTATTTTAGTGTTCATCTTATTGAGGATGTGTTGTGCTAGTTTCGATGACCACCGCATCTTTGTGGATTATTCCTCTAGATGTTAGAAGGATCATTTTTCTTGTATTTTTTGCATGATTGTCGCATATTTTTGGACTATTTTGTTGGATGTTAGACAGATATTTATTGTTTGTGAGCGTCTCTACTAGCATAGTACTATTACCTCACTTTTAGGGGCTCACCTATTTTTCCCTCCATAGTATAATAGCCTTGACACACCTACAGTTGAACACTCACCAGGCACACTCACTTGCTTCTCGAAGGCACATATGTGATCCTCTCTCTTGCTGAAAGCTAAAGCCAAGGAAAATCTATAAGAATATATGGCAACCGGGGTGATATTCCTGATGGGGCTACTTTTCCAAATAGTGTGAGGTCTAATTGGGACTTCACATTGTAGAGACCCCCTTGGTTGATGGATTTCCAGCACCGTAAAAAAAATGGCACTATAAGAAGGACCAAGTGACAAGTTGTGCCTGTTGAGTCTATTTTGAGGCTCTTATCTGAAATGGCTCATCCTCAAATCATACTCCCGGGGTGTTTTTCGAACTTGTCCCCTGGTAAAATTGCAATACCCAATGAGCCTCTTTATCACTTGTCCCAATTGAAGTTTGATGGTGAGGATGGAACATCCATAACCGAGCACATTTCTAATTTTCTTAAATTTTGTGAATATTATGAAATCAATGATGAAGATTGTTCTTGTGTGGCTTTCTTCCTCACCCTCGAAGGTCCTGTTAACTGATGGTGTCATACCTTACCACCTACTTCCATCCATTTTTTCATCATTCACTCCGGGAGCTTTATCAATCCTTCAATAGGTATGATTACCGATATGTTCATAAAATAATTAATCAGTTAAGAATGAAACAGTGAAGGACTTTGTTGATCTATTCCTTCACTTTTGTTGTGAATTTCCTGAAGAAGATATGGATTGGGATTTATTTAAGCACAATTTTGAGCATTTGGTTCACATATCCTTGCACGGTGAATATGAACCTCCTGATGCTTCTACCTCCCCAAATCTTGTAAATTGTGAGATACCCATAGTCTCATAGGAGGAATATAATATTCCTTTTTTTCCTTTTCCTCCTCCTTTTCCAGTTCTGATGTGGATGCCTGCTTGCGGTGAAAATAAAGATGGGAAATCTCAAAATCAAATCCCTAATCCATCTCTTCATCCTCCTTTGGTTTCTCATGATTCAGGTCTAAGGAAAGAAACCCACTAGTGGCTCATGGAGCCTAGGGTGAAGGTTAATCCTTTCATTCCTCAAGATGAGATTGGTACTCTTAACATCAATATTGAATCTAGTTCCATTGAAAGTGTTACATATTCAAGGGGAATTTGTCATCCTTTATCATCTACATGTCATGACTCTATGTATCATTTGGGTGGTCAATGTACTCCACCAACTAGCCCTTCATGCTCTTTTGATTTTTGAGTTACTAGATAAAATTGTGACACGATACAAGGCAGTCACATTACACTGGTAGAGGAGGAAAGTGAAGATACTTTTGATCTCTCTTCCATTTTTCAAAGTATCCCATGTCAAGATGATTCACTTCCATTCTTGGATGATTTCCAATCTTCTAATATTGGTAGTGAATTAAATGCAACCAATTATTTCGATCGATCCACATCGTTGGGTAACAATCATTCTGATGATGATGACTTTGTTGATGTGTATGATCGTGAATTCCCATGTGCACCAATTGATCTTTCAGTTTCTCAAAAATTTTATGTTTCAAAAAATCTATATCATAAATCTGTTTTAGTCAAAGAACATTCACTTATGAGTTATTTTTCCTCTTCACCTACCTATCCTTTATGCTCTACTCTTTACAATGTGCCAACTTGCGAGGGAGACTCTTAATACTCTTCAAAGTTTTTATCCCATAAGTTGAATCTCGAAATGACACAGGATGGTGAGAACACCCATGATCAATAAGGAAGCGATGAAATTATAAAGCATCCATTCCATCCCTTATCATATCTTGTTTTGTATGGGGGAAACTCTTCGAATCAGTGTGATCACGAAATTTCTCCAATTCATACATCTTTAAATTTGCAATCATAAGAATATTGTGACTTGATTAATATATTTGTTGAAGTTGAAAAATATGGTCAAATCAGTGATGTAGATATTTGCAAACCAGATAATGGTTATCATGTTAACCTAATCAATAGAAGTTGTCCACATGTAATTTGAAATCTGACTCAATTTATAAAATGTTCTTATTTGTCTTTCCACAATTCCGGAACCTGTCAGGAAGTCAAGGCACTTCAACTCTCATTGATGGTTATGTCTAGATCTCGCAATCCTGGTAAAATTCCTTAACCATGTCAGACTTTGATTTTCTCACATAATTCTTTCATTTGTATTATTTCACTGGATGCAAACTCATTCTTTTTGGATTTTGGAGTTAATTGTTACAATTTTCCTATTTCTTGAGATTGGGTTTCTGATCATATTATTGTATTAAATTCATTCTCATGCAAATCTCTTGCATCAAACTTGGGTTTGGAATGTGTATCTCTCTTAAAGTCATGGAAATTTGAAGTTGATCACCTCAAATATCATATTTGGTCAAAGGAATCATATATATCATATTTATTTCATGATAAGTGTCTCTTGTTTTCCTTACGAATATCATATCGCAAATATTGTTCTTCATAGTACCTGAAACCTATTGAGTGTGAATGAATGCATGAGTTATTGTGCGAATCAAATTCTTCTTCGTTCATTATATTCTGACTAGTCTCATGTGTTTTCTAGACTGGAATTCCTCTTCACTTCTTTCGATGATTGTGATGCCAATGTACTCTGTCATTTTTCACGTGAAGAAGATGATTCTATTATTTAATGCATTTGTGAAGATGTTCAAATTAATCTATCTTTGTTATTTTCTAACCCATAATCTCATGCCAAAAATGGTCCATCTGATTATGATATTTGTTTTCATTCGTTTCACCACTTTCCCACCAGTATATCCAATGATAGTTGTTTTACATCCTTTGATACTTATGGTTCAACATCCCACCATTTGGATACCTGTTGAATAGTTGAGGCACTTCAACCATTGTTGATGGTTATGTCAAGCCATAAGTGTCTTGGCATGTCTGTTGAATATGATCAGACCTATTTTCCCTCACGGGATTCTCATCCTAGTTCCATGAATTTAATTTAAGATTCATTATTTCAAAGTTTTCATGGTTTTCAAGAGGATTGTTTCGAATTTCATGATCCAATCATTGAATGGTTGGGGCAATCTTACTTGGAAAGCTCCATTGCAAATAGCAGGTTTCGTCCTTTTCTCATGCTTTCTAAGAAAGATGACACAAAAGAAGGTGCATTCAAAAGAAGTATTCTAGGTTCGTCTAATTATGGTTTTCATTGAAAATGTAAGAATGTGAACTGGATAAAAGTAATGGTTGTGACACATCTTTCTGCGCACAAGAAATATGTTCCTTTTGTTGTGCAAGTTCTTCAAGCTCTCATATTTTCTCTTGCACATTACTTTATATCAATTTTAATTCATTGTATCTTTGTCATTACAGGTCGAGAACAACTACGGTGGCTTCATTGGAAATTTCATTATACGTGGCCTTGACCTTTTAACTGTTAGGTTAGCAGAAGGATTAGTTGCATTCTAGTTTCCCCTCTCTTGCAGTTACTATGCACTTCTCATCTTTAGTCTTTATTGTCTTTTCTTACTTTTGTCTTTCATCATGTTTGGTTTATCCTCCTTTATTTGTGCTTTGGATCTTCTTTCTTGTTGTTTCGTCTCTTTTTCTTTATGTTTTATTGATAATATTTTGCATGAAGGGTGTATTATTTGGGCTCGAAAGACAATGTGGAAAAAGAGAGGAGGACTTTATGACACTGTGACATTTTTCTAACTCTCCATCCTTCTTCCTTGTCTTGGTTACACCTTTTCGTCAATTATGTTATGATGGAAAATATGATACTTGCGTTACGAAATCCTTGTGTCGAACCATGAGCTCCATGTCTATTATGGAAACCTCATCCCTACACCTGGGTCTTTATATTTCGGTGTTTTCAAGCTAATCCAATCAAGTAGAGAATGAAAAAGGAAAAATATAAACGAGAAAACCAATATCAGAGGTCTTATATTTTCTTCTCTGAAGAGACTATGAAAATTCCAAACTAGAACCCTATTGTAGCAACTGGAAATTATTGTCCTAATTGTTAATTTTATTTAGCAATTTATTTGATGTTTTCTACAACAAACACTGAACAAATCACACTACAACCTTTAGAAATAAAATATTGCAGATGAAAATAAAATGTTGGAAGCTGAGAAATACTAACACACACACATAAAAATAAAACAAGTGTTTTTGGACAAAAGTCCTCGGAAAAACCCAACTTGGAAAAACCGGTGTAGTAGCTAAGGGTTTTATTATTATGTAGCAGTGAGAAATTATGAGTACAATTGGATGCTAAAATATGGAAATCCTACAAAGAAAAATGATGTCAAAATTATAATGAGGAAATTTCCACACCCCACTGAAAAACTCTCAGCATGACTTGCCTTTAGAAATTCAGCACTCTGGCCCTCTGCATCAACCTCTGTGCATCCTGCTAGACGTCTAGCCTCAAATTGGTCTCCGACTAAGTCGTTAAGCCTTCTGCTAAATGGAAAGATGCTTCTCCATCACTCTGGGACTCCTTCCTGACCTCTAGACTTGAAGACGTCTCTCCCTCTCAGTAAATTGATCTTACCTCTAGTGTTTGTTGAGTTTCCCCAACGTCAACCTCTATGTGGCTCTTCTGCCTCTATACAAATGCACTTGTTGGATCTGGAATTCCTCCTCTAGTCTCACTATCTCTTCCCCTCTCTCACTACTTTGATCTTTGGCTCTATCTCTAGAAATTGATTGTTGCTACTCTAGAAATCGAACTACTCAAGTGCATCTCCATAACCACATTGGCCTCCTCTTATAATCCTTTGTTGGAGCAACAACATCTAAGATTAAAACATAATCGATGGCTATGATCATCTCTGGAACGATATGTGTGAGTTTCTAAATGATTCTCACCTTGACTTAATTAATATTGATTAATTAATCATATTCCCTAAGTTTAGACTTAGGAAATATTTAAAAACTGGTTAATAATCTAATTAAGTCATTTCTAGGCATAATTTTCATAAACGATTTATGGGTTTTGGAGATATCATATATTCTAGGTTCTCCAAAAAATTCGTGGCTAGAACACATCCTATGATACAAAAAATAACACTCCCTCTTAGCGAGCAATGTGTTATAATGTTGCGCACCCTACCACAATACCATGTCTCTGCATCATCTCCTGTCACACTGTTGATGTCTAGCCATACTGCCCACCAACAACTATGCAACTCTGATATACGTTGTCTTGTCGCACAAAGTGTCTAGGCACCGCGACAACACTCAAAGTAAGGGTTGTCATGCTTATATCCTTACTCACTCCGTTTAGACTCTGTCCTAGACAAGTCAAGGGGGGTAGTCCCTAGGAAAATGGATGAAATAACCTGTGAAAAACAAACTTTAGGAAATTTTAATAATGGACAACTTGATGAATCTAAATGAATCTTGATTAATTGAGATGAATAGATTAAACGCAAACATAAACAAGACACCACCACAAGATATAAAGAATTATAGACCAGTGCCTTTTATGCTAAATTAGCCGTAGATAAAGTAAAACAAGTTATCCAGAACACTTTACAAATATATGATGAATAATGAGAATCATGAATAATCAATATAAATGCCCAAAACTGTATTACGCAAGATATTCCAAATGATTATCGTTAATGACAAAGATCTAGAATTAATTAATTTTCTCAAACAATCAATATAACTTAAAACGTTTATCGTACTTTGACCAAAAGAAAATCATAAAAATGCGTTTAATGACCAAATAACACTAAGAACATTAAGCTTAAATTTTAATTGTTCCTTAGGCAATAACTAAAGAAGGAAAACAAATCAACGGGTTAAAAAAAATTAAAAATTTTAATGGGCTATAGGCCACATTAAAAATTTTAATGTTTAAGTGAAAACCCCTTCAAATTATGTTAAACTCCTTAGTCACCAAAGCTTTTTTAGACTTCTTAAAATTTTAAAATGTTTTAATGTTTTTAAGATTTTTTTTTTATTTTTTAATGTTTAGAACTTTTTAATTTTGAAAAAAATTTCGGTTTTTTTTAAATGTTTTAATTTTTTAGGATTTTCAGATTTTTAATTTTTTTAAGTTTTTTTTTAGGATTTTAAAAGTCTTTAGATTTTTTTATATTTTTAAAGTTTAGAATTTTAAATCAAAAAATAAAAATCATAAATTATAAAATGAAAATGAAAACAAATCAAGTTGAAAGTAAAAATCGAAATAATTTGTTTTTAACTTTTAATTTTTTAATGGATCAAACAAAAAATCAAATCAAATCAAATTTAAAAATTAAAGGACCTAACCTAAGTTTAAAACCAAATGAAAATGAAATAATAAAAAAAAGGTATCTACGCTAAACCCAATCGTACGCATTCATATAATAAAATAAATTGAAAGCTTTCATGTTTTGCAGCTGCAGGTCAGGTTTGCGGGAGGCCTTGGACAGCGGCGGCAAGAAGGAGGACACAGAGCAGAGGATATGATAGGCAGTGGAAGATGGGTTGCAGAGCAGTGAGGGAGAAGACTTTCACGCGGAGAGAGACAGACAGGTCGAATGATGAAGGGTAGTGAGAGCTGCGGGCTGGATGGAGGGTATGGAGGGACTGCAAGGAGAAAACACGCATGTCCAAACTAAATGTTGCAGATTGTAATGGAGCTGCATGAGGGTTAGCAAGTTGACAGCAGCATGGGCGGATGGAGGTATGCTATCGAATGGTTTCATGGGAGCTGAGGAGAATAAAGAGAACTCAAGATCAGAATGTGTGGAGGGCAGGCTGGAGCCATAAGGGATTTCGAAAAGGAAACTGTGTACGAGGGAATCGCAGGCCAAATGAAATCACGTGGGGAGATGCAAGGATGGTTGCTCGAGGGTGATGAAGAATGGACGTGGGTATTTCCTGTTGCAGGTGAGCAAAGAAGGGGCAACGATGGAGCTAGTTGCGTGAGAGAAATGAGCGTGAAATGAAATGAGGGTTCACTCTTTGCTTGTTTGTTGTGTATGCAGGTTTGCTGGAGAAAAAGCTTGGACTTGAGTGGCAGATCAAACACAGAGGGTATGGCAACAAAATAAAATTGTGTGAAGACAAAGGAAAAACTCAAGCAGACAAAAATTAACAGATCTAAAAAAAAAAAAAAAAACCCTAAACTCAAACAAAAAAAAAAAAAAAAAAAAAAAATCGATTTTTTTTTCAAAAAACCCAAGGCAGTAAAGGAACTACATTTAGAGAATGAATTTCACACCGATATGTTTTAATGTTTCAGATTTCCCGAAAATTTTGATTAAAATGATATATTCTTGCTTAAGATTTTCAGTGAAACCCTCACAAAATTTCCAGATAAAAATTTAAATTTAAAACCCTTGGACTGCAAACCTCTGGATAGAATCCCTGCAACAAAAAAATGACTCTGACAAACCCCAGAGATCCAGATCTTACCCTCCAGGGCCTAGATTTGGACTCTACATGGTTTTCTTCTTCAGATCTATAGTTGCAATACAACAAGAAACACCCAGACGATATGTACAATGACCCAAAAACTAAAACCCAGAAAACCCAAGTTGGAAAACAGGAAAAAAACTACAGATCTATGTACATAAATGGTAGATCTATCAGATCTAGGGAGTGTGAGCCTACTCCGCTCCTAGATCTGATGATCTGAGGCTCTCTACAGCTAGATCTAATGATTTAGCACAGGAAAAATTAATTTTTTTTAATTTAAAAGGAGGTACTGAACTCAAAACCATTCATGCATCACCCATTAAAATATATGTATATATATATATAGATATATATATATATATATATATATATATATTATATATATATATATATATATCTTATGATAATCTCAGGATGGCTCTTCAAAAAACATGGATCTGGAGTTGGCTAGGTCAACCGAGAACTTCCTCGAATGCCCGATGATCTAAAAATAAAGACTTTCCTACAAAACTCAATTCAGTCGTCAACATAGAGTGATAAAATGGTAATGAAATTCAGATTTAATAGAGATACTTGCTATTATATTCAAAACTTAAATTATCATCCAAACCCCAGTGACCGAGCAAGATACCTGTACTCAAATCACTCTTCAGAAAGCTATCATCAATGGCTAAAAAGAAATCTATGCATGAAAATGACATATCTTAAAGTATTTCCACGAAGAGTAACACCAACAGAAATTAACCCCAAAGTCTTTCTTTATTGCTCATAAAAATATTACAAGGGAGCTTTTCGCTTACTACAAGATCAAGAGATCGAATGATCTCAACTGACAATTGACCTCCTATTTAAAGATAAATCTTCGAACAACTAGTTTGAGTAATCATTTTCAAAGTAATCTCGACCATTGATGAGGATCAAAATTTATTTTAATCTCATCCATCGAAATTTTAATTACTGAGGAAATTTCGAATTCTTCAATTAAATGCATTTTAATTAGTTCAAAAATTAAATTTTTGAATTAATTTCCTCAAATTTTTGACTTTTACTTTACCCCAGGGACCAAATGATTAAAATTTAGCAAAATAATCAATTAACCTTAGCCCCTGGACCTCTTAAAATTTAGTTTTTAAAGGACCCACGAATTTTGGCTTTGGAAAATTTAAATTTACCTAGGACCTATAATTAATTAAATTTCTGGCTTAGAATTTTAATTAATTTTGGCCAAAAAATTTAATTAATTAACATATGAGGGGATAAATTATTTTCTAACCCTCAAGCCACTTTACATCATAATTTTTACATTTTTTACATCTCAAGGGGGAAAACGCATTTGCAAAAGACCCTCACAAACTACCCAGTTTTGCGACACCAAAATATAATCTAGCAGATCAAGCAATCTGTAATAAAATAACCTAACCAAATAGTTAGGATTATTCCCAAATCACTTTTACACAGACTCGATCTATAACACTAGGACTCGCCTAAGATCCTGGTGACAAAATTCATTCCGGCTTTGGGGTAAGGCTAAAGGAAATCTATGTCGACCATCTGATAATGAATCGGTGAGACAAAAAATCTCCCGGAATGTAGATCATTACCAGAAAAATAGTTTTACCTAGGCAATTACATGACACAGATCTACTGAGATTATTTACATCATATACATGCAGAATGGGTTTACATTATAACATGACAATCAGGCTGATGATAATAGGTGGGCGACGCAAACACATCGATCAGGTGTTATCCCTTTTGCGAAAAAAGGGGGTGTACTGCTATGGGTTGTTGACACGTAGTGGTCAACATCTCGCTCTACTTGGGGACATGTTGCTACAACGGAGGAATGTGAGAATCAAGAATATGCATTCACGCAACACATAATATAACATAAGTAGCGTCCATCCAAGAAATCATCGTATAATGTTAAGCACGGGAAATATATAAGCTCTTCATTTATTAACTAGTCTAATAACATGAAAAACACAAATCTAACTACAAAATGAAACATTGAAATAACAGGGCATAAGGTTAGAAATGCAATACAAAGATTCCCATGGCATCAAATACGTTTAATATAGTGCATACTGAGCATTTGCCTACTTTTAGGCAAATCTATCAGTTGTTTCTCAGATGTGCCATGTCCAATTCTACATACAGTTGGAATTTTTCCTATCCAGAAATCAAGTTGTTCGCGACCATCTGATGCATCAAATCGCTTTCTCATTCTCTTTCTCTTGTGCTTTTTCTTTCTGACAGGCTATATCATCGATGACGTGGAACATTCTGCTTCAAATCTCTCAGATGAAGTATGTAATATATGCATGACATGTCTTTCTTCATTCTGCATCTGCTCTATCAAGGATGATGGATCAATCGCACAGGTATCATGAGTTATAACTTGACCCTTTTTTATTTCTTCTTTGATCATTGCATTCTTAGTTAAATCTTCATTAATGGAGTTAACCTCTTTCTCTGGATATTCACGACAAGACAAGACTTGTGATTTCCTCTCTTCCAGCCTTTTATGTAATGAAAACATTTCTCTGGCATGTCTTACTATTAACTTCGCTTGATTGAGTTCAATTTTTACGAATCTTTCTTGCAGAGTGACATGATTAGCTTGCATAGCCTTTATTTCATTTTGAATAATGGACATTTGATTAGAATGATTAGCTTCCATTATTTTTAATCTGTTCTTGATGATATGTATTCCATCTGTATTTATGACACATGGTACCTGCTTTGCTTATATGGCCAATAATCTATTCTGAAGATATATTTGACCACCTTCTGTGTCTTTTATAATTTTATAATTTTTTTTCTTTCATGCCCATGAAACAGTTTTCCATATAGTTTATTTCTTTCTTATTATTTCCCTGTTGATTATTATAATCGAATATCATGATGGTCATTTCTTCATCCATAGTTGACAACTTGTTCTGAATCGGACTTATTTCTTCCTGATAACTTACTTCCATGGCAATCATTTGATTTGAATGATTGAATTCCATGATTGTCATCTTTTCCTCTAGGGCTAATAACTTGCTTTGCATAGAATTAATTTCCCCGTCATGATTAGATTTCATGGTTTCCATTTCCTTAGCATGATGACTTTGCATGTCCGTTACGTGATCAGAGTGTTTAATTTTCATGATTTCCATCTCCTTATCGCATTTTTCCAGGTGGGTGTATAAAGTTATCATATCCTTGATGTAATCAATTACAAATTTTTCTAGATTAAGCTCCATATTTTTTACCAGTTGCACTAGTTCTTCTATAATTTGCCTATCATTTTCCCTTTCATTGTCGACACTCATTTGACAACTTGTCCCTATTTTCCCACTACCATGGATTTGATTTGCAACGGTACAAGTGGATGGAACATTATGATATGGAGAATTGTCTTGAAATATTTCATCGATAGCTAGATCCTTCACAAGATCACTTTCATTTTGTTGCATAATTTTAGGGGCACAAGGTGAGCTATCTTGATAACCATATCTATCTTTAAAAGCATTGACGATGTCTTATAAAGAAGCGAAAGAACCTTCAGGACAATTATTAAACCAATTCAAAGTATCACCCTCTAAAGAAAATGCAAATAGACGCATTTTGACATCTTCATGATCATACTGGGGAGAACTATAATATATGAGCATTATATGAGTAAAACTGCATAGATTCTTTCTAACAGTAACTGAATCACCAGCCGAGAACAAAGATAATTTATGAATGGCCACTTCTGGAATATCATGGAGAAAATCAGTAAAATGACACGGGGTAAACGAATCATCCATGATGACTTGCTTGAAGGAATAATGAGAGACCAAATGGATGATAGAGAGAGACCCGTGCTCAAGAAAATCAAGAGATCCACAAGAAGCGATCTTCTAGTAGAATTCTTGTAAAAAATGAAAGAAGTGCAGTCGCCACTTGAACATGAATCTAACTCTAGGATCCAAATGGCAACCACAACCGGATATAAGGGAGGGCTTATTGTCCGAGAAATAATAAATGGAAGAAGTGGAGTCGCCACCCAAACAAGAAATGAACCGAAATGTCCAGGTGCTAAAGGTGCATATGAAATAATTAATGAGATGATGAAAGATAGGGTGATGAAAAGATCAAATGATGTCAGGAGATGTTGTGTCGCTTGACCAGCTAATGAATGGTGGAAAATATGAGATGATTAAAACCATGTCGAGAAACCAGGGACAGAAAAACTCTATCCCCAGCAACAGTGCCAAAAAATTTTGTTGTTGTCAGCTGAAATGAAAAGATGAGAAATGAGAAGAATGATGAGGAAATGTCATTGAAACACCGAGAATAAAATGTCCCTGGCAACGGTGCCAAAAAATGTTGGAGTTGCCGCTAAAAATGATAAAGAAAGATGATATGAGGAGAATGAAGATAAAATGTCGTTGAAGTACCGAGAATAAAATATCCCCGACAATGGCACCAAAAATGTTGTCACACAAAGTGTTTAGGCACTGTGACAATGCTCAGAGTAAGGGTTTTCACTCTTAAGTCCTTACTCACTCTGTTTAGCCTCTCTCCTCAACAAGTCAAGGGGGGTAGTCCCTAGGAAAATTGATGAAATAACATGTGAAAAACTAGGAGATTTTAATGATGGACAACCTGATAAATCTAAATGAATCTCTATTAATTGAGATGAATAGATTAAACGCCAACATAAACAAGACACGACCGCAAGATATAAACAATTATAGACTAGTGACTTTATGCTAAATTAACTGTAGATAAAGTAAAACAAGTTATCCATAACACTTTACAAATATATGACGAATAATGACAATCATGAATAATCAATATAAATTCCCAAAATTGTATCACGCAAGATATTCCAGATTTAAGATGATTATCATTAATGACCAAGATCTAGAATTAATTAATTTTCTCCAAGAGTCAATATAACTTAAAACATTTATCGTACTATAACCAAAGGAAAATCATAAAAATGCATTTAATGACAAAATAACACTAAGGAACTTTAAGCCTAAATTTTAATTATTCCTTAGGAAATAACTAAAGAAGAAAAACAAATCACTGAGTTAAAAAAAATAAAAAATAAAAAATAAAAATTAATGGGCCATAGGCCACGTTAAAATTTTTAATGTTTAAGCAAAAACCCCTTCAATGTATTTTAAACTCCTTAGTCACCAAAGCTATTTTAGACTTTTTGATATTTTAAAATGTTTAATGTTTTTAAGTTTTTTTTTTTACTTTTTTAATGTTTGGAACTTTTTAATTTTGAAATTTTTTTTAGGTTTTTTATAAATGTTTTAATTTTTTAGGATTTTCAGATTTTTAATTTTTTGAAGTTTTCTAAATGTTTTTTTAGGATTTTTTAAAAAGTCTTTAGATTTTTTTTATATTTTTTAAAGTTTATAATTTTTAATCAAAAAAATAAAAATCATAAATTATAAAATAAAAATGAAAACAAATCAAGTTGAAATATTTGTTTTTTAACTTTTAATTTTTTAATGGATCAAACAAAAAATAAAATCAAATCAAATCAAATAACATTTAAAAATTAAAGCGGCCTAACCTAAGTTTAAAACCAAATGAAAATGAATTAAAAAAAGGTACCTATGCTAAACCCAATCATACGCATACATAGCAAATAAAATAAATTGAATGTTGTTGTGTTTTGCAGCTGCAGGTTACGTTTGCGGGAGGCCCTGGACAACGGTGACAAGAAGGAGAACGCAAAGCAAAGGATAGGGTAGGTAGTGGAAGATGGGTTTTGGAGCAGCGAGGGAGAAGACTTTCACGCGGAGAGAGACATACAGGCCAAATGATGAAGGGTAGTGAGAGTTGCGGGTTTGACAGAGGGTATGGAGGGACTGCGAGGAGAAAATGCACATGTCCAAACGAAATGTTGCAGATTGTAATGGAGTTGCGTGAGGGTTAGCAAGATGACAGGAGCGTGGGCAAATGGCAGTATGTTGCTAAATGGTTTCGTGGGATCTGAGGAGAAGAACGAAGACTCAAGAATATAATGCGTGGAGGGCAGGTTGGAGCCGTAAGGGATTTCAAAAAGGAAACTGCATAGGAGGGAATCACAGGTCAAATGAAATCACGTGGCGATATGCAAGGATGGTAGCTTGAGGGTGATGAAGAATGGACGTGGGTATTTCCTGTTGTAGGTGAGCGGAGAAGGGGCGGCAACAGAGTTGGGTGCATGAGGGAAATGAGCTTGAAAGGAAATGAGGGCTCACTCTTTGCTTGTTTGTTGTGTATGTAGGTTTGCTGGAGCAAAATCTTGGACTTGAGAAGTAGATCAAATGTAGAGGGTATGGCAGCAAAAGAAAATTGCGTGAAGACAGAACTCAGGCAGACAAAAATTTCTAGATTTAAAAAAAAAAAAACTAAACTCATAAAACAAATTTTTTTTTTGAAATGTTTTCAGAAAACCCAAGGCAGCAAAGGAACTGCATTTAGAAAACGAATTTCACACCAATATGTTTAAATGTTTCAGATATACCGGAAATTTTGATTAAAATGATATATTCCTACTTAAGATATTCAGTGAAACCCTCACAAAATTTCCAAATAAAAATTTATATTTAAAACCCTTGACATCAAACCTCTAGATAGAATCCCTGCAAAAAAAATGACTCTGACAAACCCTAGAGATCCAGATCTTACCCTCCAAGGCCTAGATTTGGACTCTACACGGTTTTCTCCTTCAGATGTGTAGCTACAATACAACAAGAAACACTCAAACGATATGTACAATGACCCAAAAACTAAACCCATAAAATCCAAGTCAGAAAACTGAAGAAAATTACAGATCTATGTACATAAATGGCAGATCTATCAGATCTAGGGAGTGTGAGTCTGACTCCGCTCCCAGATCTGATGATTTGAGGCTCTCAACAACTAGATCTAACGATTTAGCACAGAAAAAATAAAATTTTTGAATTTAAAAGGAGGTACGAGCCTCAAAACCGTTCAGCACACCCATTAAGAATATATATATATATATATATATTAATATATTATATATCTTATGATAAACCCAGGATCAAATTCAAGATGGGACCTTCAGAAAACATGGATTGGGAGTTGGCTAGTTCAACCAAGAACTTTCCTGAATGCCCAATGATCTAAAAATCAAGACTTTCCTACAAAACTCAATTTAATTGTCAACATAGATCGAGAAAACGATAATGAAATTCAAATTTAATAGAGATACCTACTATTATATTCAAAACTTAAATTATCATTCAAACCCCAGCGACTGAGAAAGATACATGTACTCAAATCACTCTTCAGAAAACTATCATTAATGGCTAAAAAGAAATCTATGCATGAAAATGACATATCTTACAATATTTCCATGAAGAGTAACACCAACAGAAATTAACCCCAAAGTCTTTCTTTATTGCTCATAATAAGTTTACAAGAGAGCTTTTCGCTTAGTACACGATCAAGATATCGAATGATTTCAACTGACAACTGACCTCCTATTTAAAGATAAATCTTCCAACGGCTAGTTCGAGTGATCCTTGTCAAATTAATCTCAACCATTGATGAGGATCAACATTTATTTTAATCTCATCCGTCGAAATTTTAATTATTGAGGAAATTTCGAATTTTTCAATTAAATGCATTTTAATTAATTCAAAAATTAAATTTTTGAATTAATTTTCTCAAAATTTTGACTTTGACTTAACCCCAGGGACCAAAGGCTTAAAATTTAGCAAAATAATCAATTAACCTCAGTCCCTGGACCTCTTAAAATTTAATTTTTAAAGGACCCACGAATTTTGGCTTTGGAAAATTTAAATTTACCTAGGACCTATAATTAATTAAATCTCTGGCTTAGAATTTTAATTAATTTTGGCCAGAATTTTTAATTAATTAACCTATGAGGGGATAAATTATTTTTCTAACCCCAAAGACACTTTACATCATGATTTTTACATTTTTTACATCTCAAGAGGAAAACCCATTTGCAAAAGACCCTCACAGACTACCCAGTTCTGCGACACCAAAATATAATCTAGCAGATCAAGCAATTTGTAATAAAATAACCTAACCAAATATTTAGGATTATTCCTAAAACACTTTTACACAGACTCAATCTATAACACTAGGACTCACCTAAGATCCTGGTAACAAAATTCATTCTGGCTTTGGGGTAAAGCTGAAGGAAAATTCTGCCAACCATCCAAGAATGGATCGGTGAGACAAAAAACCTCCCGGAATGTAGATCATTACCAGAAAAATAGGTTTACTGAGGCAATTACATGACATAGATTTGTTGAGATTATTTACATCATATACATGCAGAATGGGTTTACATTATAACATGACAATCAGGCTGATGATAATAGGTGGACGACGCAAACACATCAATCAGGCGCTATCCCTTTTGCGAAAAAAGGGGGTGTACTACTATGGGTTGTTGACACATAGTGGTCAACATCTCGCTTTACTTGGGGACATGTTGCTACAACAGAGGAATGTGAGAAACAAGAATATGCATTCACACAACACACAATATAACATAACTAGTGTCCATCCAAGAAATCATCATATAATGTTAATCACAGGAAATATATAAGATCTTTATTTATTAACTAGTCTAATAACATGAAAAACACAAATCTAACTACAAAATGAAATACTGAAATAACAGGGCATAAGGTTAGAAATGCAATACACAGATGCCCATGGCATCAAATGCATTTAATATAGTGCATACTGAGCATTTGCCTGCTTTCAGGCAAATCAGTCGGTTGTTTCTCGGATGTGCCATGTCCAATTCTACATACGATATGACTTTTTCCTATCCGAAAATCAAGTTGTTCGCGACCATCTGATGCATCAAATCATTTTCTCATTCTCTTTCTCTTACACTTTTTCTTTATGGCAGGTTGTATCACTAATGACGTAGAACATTCTACTACAAAACCCTCAAATGAAGTATGTAAGATATGCATGACATGACTTTCTTCATTCTGCATCTGCTCTGTCAAGGATGACAGATCAGTCGTACAGGTATCATGAGTTATAACTTGACCCATTTTTATTTCTTCTTTGATCATGTTATTCTTAGTTAAATCTTCGTTAATGGAGTTAACATCTTTCTTAGAATATTCACAACAAGACGGGACCTGTGATTTCCTCTCTTCCAACCTTTTATGTAATGAGCCCATTTCTCTGACATGTCTTACTATTAACTTCGCTTGATTGAGTTCAGTTTTTACGAATCTTGTTTGCAAAGTGAGATGATTAGCGTGCATAGCCTTTATTTGATTCTGAATAATGGACATCTAATTAGAGTGATTAACTTCCATTATTTTTAATTTGTTCTCAATGATATGTATTCCATCTGTATTTATGACACATGGTACCTGCTTTTCTTATATGACCAATAATTTATTCTGAAGAGATATTTGACCAACTTCCATGCCTTTTATAATTTTATCATTTTTTGCTTTCATGCCCATGAAATATTTTTGCATATATTTTATTTCTTTCTTATGATTTCCCTGTTGATTATTATAATCGAATCTCATGATGGTCATTTCTTCATACATAGTTGACAACTTGCTCTGAATCGCACTTATTTCTTCCTGATAACTTGCTTCCATGGCAATCACTTGATTTGAATGATTGAATTCCATGATCGTCATCTTTTCCTCCAGGGATAATAACTTGCTTTGCATAGAATTAATTTCCCTGTCATAATTAGCTTTCATGGTTTCCATTTCCTTAGCATGCTGACTCCACATGTCCGTTAAGTGATCATAGTGTTTAATTTTCATGATTTCCATATCCTTATCACGTTTTTCCAAGTGGGTGTATAAAGTTCTCATATCCTTGACGTAATCAGTTACAAATTTTTCTTGATTAAGCTCCAAATTTTTTACCAGCCGCATTAGTTCTTCTATAATTTTCTTATCATTTTCTCTTTCATTGTCGACATTCATTTGGCAACTTGTCCCTGTTTTCCCACTATCATGGATTTGATTTGCAATGGTAAAAGTGGATGACGCATTCTGATATGGAGAATTGTCTTGAAATATTTCATCGACGGCTGGATCCTTCACAAGATCACTTTCATTATGTTGCATAATTTTAGGGGTACAAGGCGAGCTACCTTGATAGCCATATATATCTTTAAAATCATTGACGATGTCTTGTAAAGAAGCGAAAGAATCTTCAGTAAAATTATTAAACCAATTCAAAGTATCAACCTCTAAAGAAAAGGCAAATAGACGCATTTTGACATCTTCATGATCATACTAGGGAGAACTACAATATATAAGCATTGTATGAGTAAACCTGCATAGATGCTTTCTAACATTGACTGAATCACCACCCGAGAATAAAGACAATTTATGAATGGCCATTTCCAAAATATCATAAAGAAAATCAGTAAAATGACACGGGGTAAACGAATCATCCATGATGACTTGCTTGAAGGAATAATGAGAGACCAAATGGATGATAGAGAGAGATCCATGCTCAAGAAAATCAAGAGATCCATAAGAAGCGATCTTCTAGTAGAAATTCTTGTAAAAAATGAAAGAAGTGGAGTCGCCACTTGAACATGAATCTAACTCTAGGATCCAAAGGGCAACCACAACCGGATATGAGGGAGGGCTTCTTGTCTGAGAAATAATAAATGGAAGAAGTGGAGTCACCACCCAAACAAAAAACGAACCAAAATGTCTAGGTGCTAAAGGTGCATATGAAACGATTAATGAGATGATGAAAGATAGGGTGATGAAAAGATCAAATGATGCCAGGAAATGTTGTGTCGGTTGACAGGCTTATGAATGGCGGAAAATATGAGATGATTAAAACGATGTTGAGAAATCGGGGACAGAAAAACTCTATTCCCAGCAACGGTGCCAAAAAATGTTGTCGTTGCCGGCTGAAATGAAAATATGAGAAATGAGAAGAATGATGAGGAAATTTCATTGAAATGCCGAGAATAGAATGTCCCTGAAAACAGCACCAAAAAATGTTGGCGTTGCCAGTAAAAATGATAAAGAAAGATGATATGAGAAGAATTAAGAGAAAATGTCATTGAAGCACCGAGAATAAAATATCCCCAGCAGCGGTGCCAAAAATGTTGTCGCACAAAGTGTCTAGCCACTGTGACAACGCTCATAGTAAGGGTTGTCACTCTTAAATCCTTACTCACTCCATTTAGACTCTCTCCTAGACAAGTCAAGGGGAGTAGTCCCTAGGAAAATGGATGAAATAACCTGTAAAAAAAACTCTGAGAGATTTTAATGATGGACAACCTGATGAATCGAAATGAATCTCGATTAATTGAGATGAATAGATTAAACGCCAACATAAACAAGACACCACCACAAGATATAAACAATTATAGACCAGTGTCTTTATGCTAAATTAACTGTAGATAAAGTAAAACAACTTATCCAGAACACTTTACAAATATATGACGAATAATGACAATCATGAATAATCAATATAAATGCCCAAAAATATATCACGCAAGATATTCCAGATTTAAGATGATTATCGTTAAGGACCAAGATCTAGAATTAGTTAATTTTCTCCAACAATCAATATAACTTAAAACATTTATTGTACTTTGACCAAAAGGAAAATCATAAAAATGCATTTAATGACCAAATAACACTAAGGAACTTTAAGCTTAAATTTTAATTATTCCTTAGGCAATGACTAAAGAAGGAAAACAAATCAACGAGTTAAAAAATAAATAAATAATCGAAATTTTTAATGGGCCATAGGCCACATTAAAAATTTTAATGTTTAAGCAAAACCACTTCAATTTATTTTAAACTCCTTAGTCACCAAAACGCTTTTAGACTTTTTAAAATTTTAAAAATGTTTTAAAGTTTTAAAGATTTTTTTTAATTTTTTAATGTTTAGAACTTTTTAATTTTGAAATTTTTTTTTAGGTTTTTTATAAATGTTTTTAATTTTTTAGGATTTTCATATTTTTAATTTTTTAAAGATTTTTAAATGTTTTATTTTTTTAGGATTTTTAAAAGTCTTTAGATTTTTTTGTATTTTTAAAGTTTAGAATTTTAAATCAAAAAAGTAAAAATCATAAATTATAAAATGAAAATGAAAACAAATCAAGGAAAGTGAAAATCGAAATATTTTTTTTAACTTTTAATTTTTTAATGGATCAAACAAAAAATAAAATCAAATCAAATGTAAAAATTAAAGGGGCCTAACCTATGTTTAAAACCAAATGAAAATTAAATTAAAAAAAGGTACCTATGCTAAACCCAATCGTACGCATACATAACAAATAAAATAAATTGAATGCTTTTGTGTTTTGCAACTGTAGGTCAGGTTTGTGTGAGGCCTTGGACAGCGGCAGAAATAAGGAGAACGTAGAGCAGAGGATACGGTAGGCAGTGGAAGATGGGTTCCAGAGCAGCAAGGGAGAAGACTTTCACGCGGAGAGAGACAGACAGGTCGAATGATGAAGGGTAATGATAGTTGACCGGTGGATGGAGGGTATGGGGGGATTACGAGGAACAAACACACATGTCCAAACGAAATGTTGCAGATTGTAATGGAGTTGCGTGAGGGTTAGCAAGCTGATAGTAGCATGGGCAGATGGCGGTATGTTGTCAGATGGTTTCGTGGGAGCTAAGGAGAAGAACGAGGACTCAAGAGCAGAATGTGTGGAGGGTAGGCTGGAGTTGTAAGGGATTTCGAAAAGGCAACTACATAGGAGGGAATCGTAGGCCAAATGAAATCACGTGGGCAGATGAAAGTATGGTTGCTCGAGGATGATGAAGAATGGACGTGGGTATTTCTTGTTGCAGGTGAGCAGAGAAGGGGCAGCGATGGAGCTAGCTACGTGAGGGAATGAGCGTGAAAGGAAATGAAGGTTCACTCTTTGCTTGTTTGTTGTGTATGCAAGTTCGTTGGAGCAGAAGCTTGGACTTGAGAAGTAGAGCAAATGCAGAGGGTATGGAAGCAAAAGAAAACTGTGTGAAGATAGAGGAAAAACTCAGGCAAACAAAAATTTCCATATCTAAAAAAATAAAAATAAATAAAACCCAAACTCAGACAACAAAAATTTTCTTTCGAAATTTTTTAGAAAACCGGAGGCATCAAAGGAACTGCATTCAAAAAACGAATTTCACACCGATATGTTTTAATGTTTCATATTTTCCGAAAATTTTGATTAAAATGATATATCCCTACTTAAAATTTTCAATGAAACCCTCACAAAATTTCCATATTGGAGAGACAAAAAACCTCCCCGGATGTAGATCGTTACCAGAAAAATAGGTTTTCCTAGGCAGTTACATGACACAGATCTACTAAGATTATTTACATCATATACATGCAGAATGGGTTTACATTATAACATGACAATCTAGCTGATGATAATAGGTAGACAATGCAGACACATCGATCAGGTGCTATCCCTTTTGCGAAAAAAGGGGGTGTATTGTTATGGGTCGTTGACACGTAGTGGTCAACACATTGCATCTGTGTTGCTGCTGACACTGCCATATTGTTGCCAACACTGCAACTGCACTACAACTCCCTCTCATCTATATTTGATGCAACTACAACATCTGCAACTGAAAATCATCCAAAATATTGAATCAAATATGTTCAATATGATGCATCTATCTATTGATTCTTTGACTACTACTAGCATCTGAACTGTCACTGAAGGATTTACATTGTTGCCAACTCTGCACTAAGCCATCTACTCTGTTGTCAACACTACATTGTGCTCCTTAGCATCTAACTACTACTAGACTTGATCTGAAATGGAGCAGATTAGTAATGTTGTGTTAATTTCCCATTCATAATAAATCCCAAGATGCTTATCATTTTCTTATCAAGTGCTTAAGGATTCACCATTTTTACTTAATTAATTGATTCCCATGAGATTTTCTTATGTAAATGCTATAAACAATTTATCATAAAACATATGATGAATAGCAACAAAATAACAGCAAAGAAAAGCAAAATACAACACAGAGATTTGATGAGGGTTCACCCCTCCTGGACTACGTCTCGTTGGTCCAGCTGCCAATGCTTGGGCCTCTCTATTATGCTCAAAATTACAACAAAAGTGTGTTTACAATGTTCAAATGCCTCTGAAACCTATCTCAATGAGTTCAGAATAGCCAAATATGCTAGCATTGATTCTTTTTGCATCTAATTTGGATAAGAACTGAAGAAGTTAAAACCTCTCCCAGTTCTCCCACAATTTGCTCAACAAATTCCCTTTTCTGGCCACTAACCATCAAATTCAGCCTGAAATCTGCCAAAATTGCCACATTTTGACCACTGGAGCCATACTTCCCAACGGGTTCCGAAATTGCAATCGACATTGGTAGACAGATGGATGGAACAACTCCTCTCAAAAACTTCAATTGTCGATTTGCATTAGCAGACTTAACGATTTATGTACCACGGTTCATAACAATTTCGCGTCCGATATATATCATCTTTTCACAATCAGTGTGGGACCCGAACATTCCACACATTGCAACCTATTCTCTTTTCTCATCTGGTTCTATCAGTGTTTCTCTAACGGCGCCGGCAGGGTGATTCTTAAGAAGACTTCCTGCTGCAATGAGATTTTGCGATGTGTTCCATGCAATATCACATCTCGGCTAGACCGAGGGCCGATTTTTAATAGAAAAATTATGCCGTTGCGATGCAATAGGATGATTTATGGGACCAGCGATAGAGAGACACCTGGTACCTCCTGATTGGCTGAAGAGACTTGAACTTGCTGACTGTGCACTTTTTTTTCCTTTTTAGAAAACTGATCAAAACTCTTTTTGGGAGCATCCGAACTTTGTTTTTGATGAAACGAGTTGCGTTGGATTCAAATCACTGAGATCTATTCCAACCATACAATTTCCATTCCATTCTATGAAATTTGATTTTTGAGCTTAAACTTGAGCACCTAATCACTCCTCCCCACTAAAAGCTTTTCGACTCCAAAAGATTATATTCAGTTATTGAATAGATGAGGGTATTGTTCCCTCACCTTCCCCTCTTCAATCCATTTGGCCTTTGTTGATTTTCGGTACGTTCTATGATGAGAGAAAATTTACTTCAATTTTCCATATTAGCTCAATATCAATTCTAGATTAGCAATCACATTTAGCATGATAGTAAAATGCAAATAGAACATAAACATAAATCGCAAAAAACAAGCCAAGACAAGAAGACACAAGATGTGGCACCAACCAGGGACAAACCCCAATGTGGGGAAAACCTTGATCAATTCTTCTTATGTTCTTCAATATTTTAATAGAGAGAGAGATAGTACATATACATCAGAAGTCAACATTTTGACCTATCAAAATAAGAGCAAAGATCTTCTTCATGAAGATAACACATGAGATCATTGATCTAGACTCCGATGAAGACATATTGCTTCAATTGATCTTGCAAGGTGACTCCATCACCATGTTGCACCCATCATTGTCTTGCACCTCATAATCATGCTACACCAATCACTGTAATGCACCCAATCACTGAGTTTCTCTCCTCACCATGTTGCTCCCATCACAGATCAGTACCTCATCATCATGTTGTGCCCATCATCAACAAGCTACTGTAATACCATGTTGTACCATTGTGTTGCACTATACTGCACCATGTTGCACCCATCCTTATTGTCACCTATATCTTGCATCCTTCATGCTGTTGTAATATATTATGTTGCTCATACAGCATCCAATATGCTGCAACCATTTACACTTATCAGCCTTAGCTGCTTGCTATGGCTTGCAGCATGGAAAAGCAGCTAGCCTATGGTTGTTTAGGCTTCTTTCATATTCAGGTAGTGGAGAACTTCTCTAGAATAGAAACCAACAGTTGATTATGACAGTCCTTTAATAGTCCTTCTTACTTGCATCTAATAATCTTCTAACAGTCCTCCTTACCTGCAGATTAAGGCCTTTAATGACTGCATCCTAGTGCACATTTACACGTTGTTGTTAGTTGTATCACTGGACTCAAACAACAATTTAGACAGCCTTCATAATGGACTGGTTAGGGTATCAATGAAGTCCTACCACCCTTCTCACATCAGCTGCAACATCCCTCCCAAGTCTACGGTCACCCTTCTTTAGCACTCCTAAATGAGCCACATTGTCACCTACAGCAAAGTGGCATAAGGACATATCCTCTAGAATGATAGTTGACTTTTCTTACGGAGTCTCCTTTATCATTGCAGCCATGATGACCTCCTTGAGGGCTGAAACTAGCCCTCCATTGACTACGGTTAGAAGCACAAATGGACGACTATTATGGTCCTCTATTTTGGTGACTATAACCTTCTCTTTTTACTGCGATCAGGGCAGACTTGAGACTGCAAATTAGGAACCATTCAGGCAGCGTATTGTAGCTCTAGATATCCCCTAAGACTGTGGCGAAATCTTATCATTTACTGTGGCTAGGGTAAGACTGTAGTCCTCCCATTACGACTGTGGCTACTGGGTATAGAAACCTTTTACATGACTACAGCTAGGTATTTTTGTTAGGGCAGCGTTAAGGCTTATTTATTAGGGCAACACTAAGGCTTCATTAGCGCAACGTTAGAACAGCATTAGAAGCCCATCTTCTTGACTGTGTTAAGCCTTTATCTCCATGCCAACATTAGGGGCTAGGGCAACGTAGAACATTCTTTCCCATGGTAGCATCTAGGGTAGCTCCTCTTAGGGCAGCATATATCTTTATGGTCTCTCCTCCCACCAAAACCTAAGGAAAAGTAGAGAGGAAGAGATCACAAGAAGAGTGTATGTACAAATGACTAGAAAGCCATCTCTTTTTATACTAAAACATTGAGCACAAGTGGGCGCAATTTGGTTGTTGGTCGACCTTGAAGAATTGTCCCATAACAAAAATAAATTCATATCTCCATGAATACATGTCGGAAATGGATGATCTTTAGATCAATCATACACCTCTTGACAAGAGGAATCCAAGTAAAATATCAGCTGCCATGAATAAGTAAACCCACATGGATTTTGGCCCTAGTTGCCAATTTTAACATTCCCTATCAACTAGGGAGAACTCCATCTGCTAATCCATCTGCCAGACTATACTATCTCTTACATCAATGCCCTACACTTCTCTGGTCTGCTCTGCTGAACTATGAAGAAGAAGTGATCAATAATGTATCATACCATCCTCTACTAACCTGAAGTCGATCCCATATAAAAGAGAGTGCTTTTTACCACTCTTACTGATCCGAAATCAATTCCAAATATAGAGATTGTATTATACCACTCTTATTGATCTTAAATTAGTTTTGAAAGAGAGTGAGTTATATCACTCTTATTGACTCGAAGACAGTTCCAATTGATCCCAGATCAATATCATCCTAGCATAGGGAGTACGGTAGTAACACGATGCATCCATTGGTACTATTATGGTCCCTATCCTCATTTCCCTACTCATTGGCCAGATGATATGTACTTCCCATGAGTCCTAGACTGCATGGGTAGGATGTCTCAGTAGGAGAAGGATGAACCACACATCTTGCCTAGATGTCACCAGGGGAAGGCAGAACCACTCACCCTGTACACAAAAAATCACTAGGGGAAGGTTGAACCACTCACCCAATGACTGTGTCTCGAGAGGAGAAGGATGACCCACTCATCCTGTTGACATAGTAGACCATTAGGGGAAGGCTGAACCACTCACCCAATGATTGTTTCTCAGTAGTAGAATAATGACCCACTCATCCTGCCTACATAGCAGACCACTAGGGGAAGGTTGAACCACTCACCCTATGGTTTCTCATCGCTCCAAGATGTACCCCCAAACCCCCCGGAGCTCCCAGATCTCAATGTCCATATCATACAGGACCCTTAGGAGAGAGTCTCTCCACGACTCCTAGTCGTTCTCGTAAATTCAAGAAATTGACCCTTCCTAGGGGCTTCAACAAAATATCGGTCCCAATAAGATGGAGCCTTCTTTCTCCTCGATGTACCATATCCCATATAAAGTGGTACTTGATGTCTATATGCTTGGAATGATCATAGAACACAGGATTACTCAACAATCAAATCCCCGTCTGGTTGTCATAGAATATCATGATGGAATCCATCACATGTCCAAACAGCTCACTGAAGAACTTCCTCAACCAGGCAGCTTCACACGAGGTCATACTCATAGCTATGTATTCGGTCTCATCGGTGCTCAAAGCAATCGACTTTTGCTTCCTCTTCATCCAGGATATCAAAGCAGTACCCAAAGAGATCCAACACCGAGAAGTGCTCTTGCAATCCTCCACACTGCATCCCTAATGAGCATCAGATTAATCATGCAGCTTCACATTTCCAGTAGTGTATCTCAATCCATGAGAGATTGTACCCTGAAGATATCTCAAGAGATTCTTGGCATCAACCCAATGGGGCTGAACCATATATGAGCTCAACATGCTAACTGCAAAACATATATCCAGACGGGAGTTCACCAAGAATATCAATGTTATCATGAGTTGATAAAACTCAAAGGAATTTCCCAAATCAGGTCTAGTATCACTACCACATAACTTCTTTGAGCTTCATCGAGGTAGTCACGGGCTTGCAGTTCATCATTCTATTTCCGAAATCCAACTCCCTCTTACTTTTACAAATGAGAGGGTCTACACCTGTTAGAAAGAGGTCATCCTTATAAGGTGCCAGTGTGAGAGGTTTATCATCCACAACCTTCAAGCAATGGTTTGGATCAGCTTCACTCCTAGTTAATCTGAGCTTCATCAGACAGTTATCAATCCTCTCATATCAAGCCTGAGCTGATTTCTCTAAAATATAGAGAGCTTTCTTCCACCTACATACTTGAGATTCCCAATCATGAATCTAAAAACTCTCACATTATTCCACAGCTAAGGTCTTTCTACATGAGGGATATGGTCCCCTTGTAAGTTTTCCTTCAGTACATCTAGGACATGTACCTTCATGCTCTTCTTGAATTCAGGCATCCCTTTCCATCAATGAATGCCACCTCGAAACCTTTGATTTCCATTTCCGAAATGGACACCAGGTTATTCTTCAAATGAATCGTGTTACCCTCATTCAATTGAGGGGTAACATTCCCTACACCCTTTCCGGGATAGGTGGCATTGATTCCAAGTATAATCTGAATGATTGTTTCCATCTCTACCAAATAAGAGAGAGATCATTTCTATCCGATGAAGTGCCTTGAATCACTACAATCAATAAGCCAGATTCCCAAAGAGTCTGGAGGAGAAGTAGTGGAGAGGGCCAATATAAGACAATAATCCTTTAGCTTATCATAAACAACATTTGATTCTTCATACATGGAGTTCCTTTCTTTCTTGAAGAGTCGGCCATTTCCTTGATGACCTCCCTTTCATTCCTTTGATCATTGAAGATGTCCCTGGAATGATTGTTATCATCATCAAGTGATGTGTCCCTACCATTCAGACACTCCTTCGCATAATGGCCGAATTTATTGCAAGCAAGGAATTTTCCTTTCCTTCCACCCTTAGATATATACATCCCATTGAACTGATCTTTAGGTAGGCCATCAGATGCTTCCGCTACGCCACTCAAATAATATTCTTTGCTTCGACTTCACCCTTGGTGAATTTGAAGAGGGATGAGGAACCCATTGAGCCTTTTTGTCCTTTCCAACTGGCTTCAGTGATTGCTCTTTCACTCTTGCTTGGGATTTGTATTCACCTCACCTCTAATACCATGTTAATTTTAGGTATGTTCTATGCTGAGAGAAAATTTAATTCAATTTTCCATATTAGCTCAATATCTATTCCAGATTAGCAGTCACATTTAGCATGATAGTAAAATGCAAATAGAACATAAACATAAATCGTAGAAAACAAGCCAAGACAAGAGGACACAAGATGTGGCGCCAGCCAGGGAAAAACCCCAATGTGGGGAAACCCATGATCAATTATTCTTATGTTCTTCAATAGTTCAGCAGAGAAAGAGATAGTACATATGCATCAAAAGTCAACATTTTGACTTATCAAAATAAGAGCAGAGATCTTCTTCAAGAATATAACACATGAGGTAGTTGATCTAGACTCCGGTAAAGACATACTGCTTCAACTGATCCTGCAAGGTGACTCCATCACCATGCGACACCCATCAATGTGCTGCACCTCATCATCATGCTACACCCATCACTGTGTTGCACCCAATCACTGAGTTTCTCTTTTTACTGTGTTGCTCCCATCATAGAGCAGTACCTCATCATCATGTTGTACCCATCATCAACAAGTTGTTGTAATACCATGTTGTACCATTATGTTGCACCATACTTGTGCTGCACCATACTGAACCATACTTCACCCATCCTTACCATCACCTATATGATGCATTCTTCATGCTACTACAATATATTATGCTACTCATACAGCATTCAATATGTTGCAACCATTTACACTTATCAGCCTTAGCTACTTGCAATGGCTTGCTGCCTAGCAAAGCAGCTAGGCTATGTTTGTTTAGGTTTCTTTCATATTCAGGCAGCAGAGAACTTCTTTAGAACAGCAACCAACAAATTCTTATGACAGTCCTCAAATATTCCTTCTTACCTGCATCTAACAGTCTTCTAATAGTCCTCCTTAATTGTAGATTAAGGCCTCTAATGACTGTGTCCTAATGCACATTTACATGTTGTTGTTAGTTGTATCACTGGACTCAAACAAAAATTTGGATAGCCTTCACAATGGACTGGTTAGGGTATCAATGAAGTCCTACCACCCTTCTCACATCAGTTGTAACATCCCTCCCAAGGCTACAGTCACCCTTCTTCAGCACTCCTAAATGAGCCATGTTGTCACCTACAGTAAAGTGGCATAAGGACATATCCTCCATAATGATATCTGACTTTTCTTATAGCATCTCCTTCATCATTGCAGCCATGATTACCTCCTTGAGTGTTGATATTAACCCTCCTTTGACTACGGTTAGAAGCACAAATGGATAGTTGCTATAGTCCTCTATTTTGGTGATTGTAACCTTCTCTTTGTACTATGGCTAGGGAAAACTTGAGACTGTGGATTAGGAACCATTCAAGTAGCGTATTGTAGCTCTAGAGATCCCCTAGGACTACATCCATATCTTGTCATTTACTATAGCTAGGGTAAGATTGTATTCCTCCCATTAGGACTGTGGATGCTGGGTATAGAAACCTTTTACATGACTGGTTTAGGTCTTTCTATTAGGGCAATGTTAAGGCTTCTTTATTAGGGCAACTCTAGGGATTCATTAGAGCAGTGTTAGAATAGCATTAGAAGCCCATCTTCCTAGCTGTGTTAAGCCTTTATCTCCGTGTCAGCGTTAGGGGCTAGGGCATCTTCTTTAGGGTAGCGTAGAACCTTCTATCCCATGGTAGCATCTAGGGTAGCGTATATCCTTAGGATCTCTCCTCCCACCAAAATCCAAAAACAAGTAGAGAGGAAGAGATCACAAGAAGAGTGTATGTCCAAATGACTAGCAAGCCATCTCTTTTTATACTAAAACGTTGAGCACAAGTGGGGGGCAATTTGGTTGTTGGTCGACCTTGACGAATTGTCCCATAACACAATAAATTCATATCTCCATGAATACATGTTAGAATCTGATGATATTTAGATCAATCCTACACCTCTCGACGAGAGGAATCCAAGAAAAATATCAGTTGTCATGAATAAGTAGACCCACATGGAGTTTGGCCCTAGTTTCAAATTTTAACACTCCCTCTCAACTAGGAAGAACTCCATCTACTAATCCATCTACCAGACTATACTATCACTACCATCAATACCCTACATTGCTCTGCTCTACTCTACTAAACTATGAAGAAGAAGAAGTGATCGATAATGTATCATACCATCCTCTACTAACCCGAAGTCAATCCCATATAAAAGAGAGTGTTGCATACTACTCTTACTGATCTAAAATTAGTTCCAAATAAAGAGAGTGTATCATACCACTCTTACTGATCTGAAATCAGCTCCAAAAGAGAGTGATTTAGATCACTCTTATTGACCCAAAGTCAGTTCCAATTGATCCCATACCAATATCATCCTACATAGGGATTACGGTCGTAACGCAATGCGTCCATTGGTACAACTATGGTCCTTATCCTCATTTCCCTACTCATTGGCCAGATGAGAGGTACTTCCCATGAGTCCCAGAATGCATGGATAGGATGTCTCAACAAGAGAAGGATGAACCACTCATCCTACGTACATGTCATTAGGAGTATCCTAGGGGAAGGTTGAACCACTCACCTTGTACACAACAAATCACTAGGGGAAGATTGAACCACTCACCCTATGACTGCATCTTAGTAGGAGAAGGATGACCCACTCATCCTACCTACATAGAAGACCACTAGAAGAAGGCTGAACCACTCACCCTATGGTTGCTCATCACTCCAAGATGTACCCCCAAGCCCCCCAAAGCTCTCATATCTCAATGTCTATATCATATAGGACCCTTAGGAGAGAGTCTCTCCACGACTCCTAGTCATTCTCGGAAAGTCAAGAATTTGACCTCTCCCAGGGGCTTTGACAGAATATCAGCGACTTGCACATCAGTCCCAATGCGATGGAGCCTTCTTTCTTCTTGATGCACCATATCCCAAATAAAGTGGTACCTAATGTCTATATGCTTGGAGTGATCATAGATCATGGGATTCCTCAATATTCAAATCCCCCTCTAGTTGTCATAGAAGATCATGATGGTATCCAGCACATGTCCAAACAGCTCACTGAAGAGCTTCCTCAACGAGGCAGCTTCACACGAGGTCATACTCATAGCTATGTATTTGGTCTCAGTAGTGCTCAAAGCAACCGACTTCTGCTTCCTGCTCATCTAGGATATCAAAGCAGAACCCAAAGTAATCCAGCACCCAGAAGTGCTCTTGCAATCCTCCACACTACCTGCCTAATTAGCATTAGATTAATCATGCAGCTTCACATTTCTGGTAGTGTATCTCAATCCATGAGAGATTGTGCCTTGAATATATCTCAAGAGATTCTTGGCACCAATCCAATGGGGCTCAACCATATATGAGCTCAACATGCTAACTGTAAAACATATATCCGGATGGGAGTTAACCAAGAATATCAATGTTATTATGAGTTGACAAAACTAAGAGTAATTTCCCAAATTAGGTCTAGCATCACTACTGCATAACTTCTTTAGGCTTCATCGAGGTACTCATCGGCTTACAGTTCATCATTCCAAATCCGGAATCCAACTCCCTCTTACTTTTTCTAATGAGAGGGTATGTACCTGTTAGAAAGAGGTCATCCTTATAAGGTGCCAGTGTGAGAGGTTTATCATCCACAACCTTCAAACAGTGGTTTGGATCATCTTCACCCCTATTGAATCTCATCTTCATCAGGCAGCTATCAATCCTCTCATATCAAGCCCGGGGTGTTTGCTCTAAAACATAGAGAGCTTTCTTCCGCCTGCATACTTGAGATTCCCAATCATGAATCTCAAACCCCTCAAGTTGTTCCACATCTAAGGTCTTGCTACATGAGTGGAATGATCCCCTTGTAAGTTTTCCTTTTGTACATCTTGAAAATGTACCTTCATGCTCTTCTTGAATTTAGGAATCCCTTTCCATTGATGAATTCCACATCGAAACCTTTGATTTTTATTACCAAAATGGACACAAGGTTCTTCTTATAAATGAATCATGCTACCCTCATTCAATTGAGGGGTAACATTCCCTACACCCTTTCTAGGATAAGTGGCATTGACTCGAAGTATAATCCCCACTATTGTTTCCATCTCTACCAAATAAGAGAGAGCTTCCTTCTATCCAATGAAGTGTCTTGAAGCACTATGATCAATAAGCTATATTCCCAAAGAGTCTCGAGGCGAAGTAGTGGAGAGGGCCAATATAAGATAATACTCCTTTAGCTTATCAGAAACAAAATTTGATTCTTCATACCTAGAGTTCCTTGCTTTCTTGAAGAGTTGGCCATTTCCATGACGACCTACATTCCCTTTCATTCCTCTGATCATTGAATATGTCCCTGGAATTATTATTATCGTCATCAAGTGATGTGTCCCTACCATTCAGATACTCCTTTGCATAATGGTCAAATTTATTGCAAGCAAGGCATCTTCCTTTCCTTCCACCCTTAGATCTAGACATCCCATTGAAGTGATCTTTAGGTAGGCCATCAGATGCTTCTGCTGCACCACTCGGATAATATTATCTACTTCAACTTCACCCTTGGTGGATTTGAAGAGGGATGAGGAACCCATTGAGCCTTTTTGTCCTTTCCAACTAGCTTCGGTGATTGCTCTTTCACTCTTGCTTGGGCTTTGTCCTCACGTCACCTCTAATACCATGTTAATTTTAGGTATGCTCTATGCTGAGAGAAAATTTACTTCAATTTTCCATATTAGCTCAATATCAATTCTAGATTAGAAATCACATTTAAAATGAGAGTAAAATGCAGATAGAACATAAACATAAATCACAGAAAAAAAGCCAAGACAAGAGGACACAAGATGTGGCACCAGCCAGGGACAAACACCAATGTGGGGAAACCCTTGATCAGATCCTCTTATGTTCTTCAATAGTACAGCGGAGAGAGAGATAGTACATATACATCATAAGTCAACATTTTTACTTATCAAAATAAGAGCAGAGATCTTCTTCGTGAAGATAACACATGAGGTAATTGATCTAGACTCCGGTGAAGACATACTGCTTCAACTAATCCTACAATGTGACTCCATCACCATGTTGCACCCATCATTATGTTGCACCTCATCATCATGCTACACCCGTCACTATGTTACACCCATATACTAAGTTTCTCTCATCACTGTGTTGCTCCCATCACAGAGAAGTACAGCGGAGAGAGAGATAGTACATATACATCATAAGTCAACATTTTTACTTATCAAAATAAGAGCAGAGATCTTCTTCGTGAAGATAACACATGAGGTAATTGATCTAGACTCCGGTGAAGACATACTGCTTCAACTAATCCTACAATGTGACTCCATCACCATGTTGCACCCATCATTATGTTGCACCTCATCATCATGCTACACCCGTCACTATGTTACACCCATATACTAAGTTTCTCTCATCACTGTGTTGCTCCCATCACAGAGAAGTACAGCGGAGAGAGAGATAGTACATATACATCATAAGTCAACATTTTTACTTATCAAAATAAGAGCAGAGATCTTCTTCGTGAAGATAACACATGAGGTAATTGATCTAGACTCCGGTGAAGACATACTGCTTCAACTAATCCTACAATGTGACTCCATCACCATGTTGCACCCATCATTATGTTGCACCTCATCATCATGCTACACCCGTCACTATGTTACACCCATATACTAAGTTTCTCTCATCACTGTGTTGCTCCCATCACAGAGAAGTACCTCATCATCGTGTTGTACCCATCATCAACAACCTGCTACAACACCATGTTGTACCCATCATCAACAAGTTGCTGCAATACCATGTTGTACCATTATGTTACACCATACTTGTGTTGAACCATACTACACCATGTTGCACCCATCCTTACTGTCACCTATATGTTGCATCCTTAATTTTGTTTCAACATATTATGTTGCTCATACAGTGTCCAATATGATGCAACCATTTACACTTATCAGCCTTAGTTGCTTGTTATGGCTTGCAACCCGACTGAGCATCTAGGCTATGGTTGTTTAGGCTTATTTCATATGCAGGCAGTGGAGAACTTCTCTAGAACATAAACCAATAATTTCTTATGGAAGTCCTTGAAAAGTCCTTCTTACCTGAATGTAACAGTCTTCTAACAATCCTCCTTAACTACATATTAAGGCCTCTAATGACTGCATCCTAGTGCACATTTACATGTTGTTGTTAGTTGTATCGTGGACTCAAACACCGATTCGGATAGCCTTCACAATGGACTAGTTAGGCTATTAACGAATTCCTACCAGCCTTCTCACATCATCTACAACATCCCTCCCAAGGCTATGGTCACCCTACTTCAGCACTTCTAAATGAGCCATGTTATCACCTACAGCAAAGTGGCATAAGGAAATACCCTCCAGAATGATAGCTGACTTTTCTTACAGTGTCTCCTTCATCATTGTAGCCAAGATGACCTCCTTGAGGGCTAAGAATAGCCCTCCTTTGACTATGGTTAGAAGCACAAATGGAAAGTTGCTATAGTCCTCTATTTTTGTGACTGTAACCTTCTCTTTTTACTATTGTTGGGGCAGAGTTGAGACCGTAGATTAGAAACCATTCAGGCAACGTATTGTAGCTCTAGAGATCCCCTAGGATTGCGGCCAGATCTTGTCATTTACTGTGGCTAAGGTAACACTGTAGTCCTCCCATTAGGATTGTGGTTGCTGGGTATAGAAACCTTTTAAATGACTGTGGCTAAGTCTTTCTGTTAGGGCAATGTTAAGTCTTCCTTATTAGGGAAACATTAGGGCTTCATTAGGGCAGTGTTAGAATAGCATTAGAAGCCCATATTTGTAATTGTGTTAAGCCTTTATCTCCATGCCATCGTTAGCAGCTAGGGCATCTTCTTTAGGGCAGCGTAAAACCTTCTTTCCCATGGTAGCATCTAGGGTAGCATATATCCTTAGGATCTCTCCTCCCACCAAAACCCAAAGACAAGTAGAGAGGAAGATATCTCAAGAAGAGTGTCTATCCAAATGACTAGCAAGCCATCTCTTTTTATACTAAAACGTTGAGCACAAGTGGGGGCAATTTTGTTGTTGGCCGACCTTGACAAATTGTCCCATAACACAAATAAATTCATATCTCCATGAATACAGGTCAGAATCGGATGATCTTTAGATCAATCCTACACCTCTCGTTGAGAGGAATCCAAGAAAGATATCATATTCCATGAATAAGTATACCCACATGGATTTTGGCCCTAGTTTCCAATTTTAACAACCTTTTATGGATTTGTACTTTTGAGATCCACTCGAAGACGATCAACATTTCCCCTTTTTGATGACCTCGTTCTTCTATCAAGTATGGTGTCTTGCTGAAGCTCATTAAGAAATTCTGGAGAAAAATATTCAATTGATGGAATTTGTACACTTTCTGCTTGATCTTCAATCAAAGGAGGCTCATACAATCTCAAATTTTCAACAGTAACAACAGAATAAATTTGCATATATGAAGGAAAATCAAGCTTGAAAGCATTATTACTAATCCTTTCCAAAATTTTAAATGGGCCATAATGGATTGGTTTCTTCTTTTTACCTTCACCTTGAAGCCTTTCCTTACTAATTTAAATCCAATCTTCATCGCGTACTTTAGATTGATGATCCAAATGATGCTTATCATGTCTTTCCTTATACTTGCCTTGACTCTTTTCTAGTTGTTCTTGAACTGCTTGGTGAATCAACTGAATTTCCTCAATGAATTTATTTTCTCTATCTATGTCGCTATGTCCATCTAAAGCTACATCTTTCTCAAAGATGAAATCCAAAGGCGATTTAGGAAAATAACCAAGACATGCCTCAAAAGCGAATTTAGGGTAGAAGAGTGTTTTGCTCGGTTGTAAGCATGTTGAAAATGCAACTGTTCATCCCACAACTTAGGATTTTTGTTGCAATATCCTCTTAGAAAATGAATAAAAGTATTTGTTATCGGGAAATCTAGTGTCCACTCGGAGCTGCTAGTCCCACTAAGACAGGTAGCTATCTTAGAAACAAACAAACCAAAACTACTTTCGCTTTCCTTTATGAGAAGTAGATAAGAGGAGAACAAAGGACACTAACCTCAGTCTTGCGCTTGGTTCCTTGCTTGGTTCCTCTCCCTTCTGACAGATCTTTATCGCTCCTTCTTCGCTTACCCAGCTTCAAAGAGCACCTGTGGAATCAAAGCAGCATAATACTATCGAAGAATAGAGATCTACAATCATAAAAAATATAGGACCAGATATATATCGACCACACAAATGCATATATCATCAAACATACAAGAATGTGGAGGAAAACTTGAATAGCTTTATTAATATCAAGAATAGCAAAGAGGATTACAACCCATTGTTTTGACCCAGCATCATCCTCCCAGCATGAAAGCCCTTCTTCACCTCATGAAAAGCTTAGATCATCCAACACTATGATATTGCACCAATAAACCAACAACACTTCCTTACAAGATACAAGATTCCAACCTCTGGATTTATGTGATGAGGGATCCATATATAGATGTTTGCAGGGGGTGAGTCAGCTGTTGGGTTTTTGATTACTGTCCTCTCTCTGATAGTTCTTGATTCCACTTGGACATTGATGATCTCTTACTCATCTCTAGGCGAATTCAGAGAGGCAAGTGTCACAGGAGAAGTTTCTGGAAGATTCCATGATCATCCACCTTGCAAATTGTCTCTGCCATTTGTCTAATCTCGCCCATCATACCCTACAGAAGGGCTTTCTAGTATGCATCGCACTTTTTACACTGCGCAGGTGAGATGCATCACACCCTCTGCACTGGGCAATCTGTATGGTTCAGTTTTGACCAGTTCTAAGCAGTTTTCTGTGGAGAACTTCTGGGAGATGATGTAATTAGCTGACCTTGTTATTTTACGGTGTGAAGCAACACTTTTAGGGACTTAGAAGCCCTTGGTTTATGGACATGTATGATTGGGGTTGCAGTGCCCAAAAATGTTTATAACAGTCTTGTTGACCACTTCAGTTTGACCATATGTTTGTGGATGGAATGGTGTACTTTTCTTCAACTTGGTGTCCATCAAGTTCCATAAATTTGACCAAAAATTCCCAACAAATTGGGAATCACGATCGCTTACAATAGAAGTAGGTAATCCAAAATGAACACATACATTTTGAAAGAAAAGTTGAGTTATTTTTTAGCTGTAATTTGTTTTTACAAGGCATTAATATCCACATCTTGTTGAACCTATCCACAACTACGTACAAATAATCTTGAACTTTTCTTGATAAAGGAAGACCTCCTACAAAATCCATAGAAACACTCTCCCATGGACATGAAGGCATTGGAAGTGGTGTGTACAATCCTAGTTTCCTATTACTAGGCTTGCTCACTACGCACAATGAACAAACTCTGATAAAACGTGACACATTTTCAAGCATACGAGGCCAATAAAAATACCTCTGAAGATTTTCCATTGTTTTACTTACACCGAAATGTCAAGCAATAAGAGAAGTGGGCGCTTCCCTTGTGAGATTTACTCTCTCTCCCTTTGGAACACAAACTTTTCCTAATGATACAACATATTATGATGTACACAGTAGTATAATTCCTCAACTTGGTGGCCTTGAATCAAGTTTGAATATACCTCTTGAAAGTCAGCATCATGTGTGTATCGTTCAACATAACTTTCAGTCAAAACATAATGATTCTTGAGTAAAATGGCTATATTAACAACTGGTCTAAAAAGCGTATCAGCAACTCTGTTATAAATACCTTTCTTGTACCTAATTACCAAGTGGAATTGTTGTAAGAATCCCATCCAACGAAAGTGCTTTGATTGGTACAATTTTGTTTGAGATTGCAAATATTTAAAAGGTTGATGATCAATGTGAATAATGGTTTCTTTTCCCATTAAGTAATGCTTCCATTTCTTCACACTTTGCACCAATGCATAAAATCTCTTTATAATATGTAGGATAGTTAATAAAAGCACCATTAAAAATATCAAAATGAAATGAAATGGGATTACCATGCTATAAAATAACTCCACCTATGGCGTAGTCACTTGCATCTGTTTGTCTTTCAAATGGTTGTTTCAAATCTGGCAATGCTAAAAATGGTGTTGAACTAATCTTGCAAACTCATCAATTACAAACTCATCAAGAAAGGATCTTCAAACATCATTCATAACTCTCATGAATGTAGTTGTAGCATTGCAAAGACCGAAAGGCATAACTAGCCACTCAAACAATCCATGTTTATTTTTAAAAGCAGTCTTCCAAATATCCTCCTCAACCATTGTAACTTGATGATATCCACTTCTCAAGTCTAATTTAGTGAAATATTTTGCATTCTTCAACTCATCTAGAAAATCATCTATTCTGGGTAGTGGGTATCGATTCTTTATGGTAATTTTATTCAAATCTCGATAATTTACACACATGCGCTAGGTTCCACCTTTCTTGGGTACCAAAACAATTGGTGAACCACATGGCGAAGTAGAGGGATGAATTACACCTTTATCTAACAATTCCTGGACTTTTTTCTTAATTTCTAAACTTTTTAGAATTGACATTCAATACATACCGATATTTCGGAGTGGACAGCCTTGTTGTAGTTGAATTTCATGTTGAATTCCCCTTTTTGGTGGAAATCCCTTTGGTTCTTCAAACACATCTCCGTATTGATTGACCACATCAACCAATTCAGCTTTCAGCTTCATGCCACAGCCTGCAAAGGATTCACGCTCTCTGTCATTCTTCTGCTTGATCATAAGGAGCACGAGATTCTTGTTCGAATTGACTAGTCGCTTCATTTTCCCTACACTTGCTAAAGACAGATTAAGATTGCTATGATGGGATCTCACAATATACTCCACTCCATATTTGAACAAATGATATTTTTTCTCAAATCTATGGAAAACGGCTTTCCGATCATACAGATACGGGCTTCACAACACAATTCTAGAAATATCCAGAGGCATTACATCTAATTCGAGTTCATCAACGAAATTGGCAGTAATAGCAAACCTGAAAACGAATTTCCTTGTGATCTGAAGATTTGCATCCTTGGTTATCCAACCCAACGGATACGGTTTGTGATGAGGCATGATTTCTAGATTCAACTTCTTGACCAAGTATATAGAAATTAAATTTACCTGGGATCCACTGTCAAACAGCATATCAATCTTGATGTGTTTGGAAA
The DNA here is from genome assembly GCA_000404065.3 of Pinus taeda. Classification (NCBI taxonomy): domain Eukaryota; kingdom Viridiplantae; phylum Streptophyta; class Pinopsida; order Pinales; family Pinaceae; genus Pinus; species Pinus taeda. The sequence goes on from APFE030460584.1 coordinate 57,304, forward strand.
TAACTCTGATATGGAACAACTCAATTTTGTTTTCTTCATTTGAAGTGTTTTTGGGGTTATTTGTTGCGTTGGTGCTTTCCACGTCTTCCTCTTTGCTTGTTTTTTCCATGGCTTTTCCTTTAGTGACTGTGGTTGCAATCTTTGTTCCATCACCTAAGACAGAACCCAAGTCTTGTTGTACAACAGCGTTTGTCCTCTGTTTCCCTTTATTGTTAAATTTATTCAGTCTTAATTCAAAATGAAGCTTCCAACAATGCACTTCATCATGGCCCTCTTTGGAACAATTCTTGCACATGGGTTTCTCCCCTTCTTTCTTAACATAATAATTTTTCTTCTGCTTTCCTTTAGATTTCTTTACTTTTTCACCACTCTGGAATGGATTCTTCTTACCTTCTTCTTGTACATTTTTCCCTCTTGCTTCGAGGTGTGTAGCTTGAAAACAGACCTCATCAAGATTTGTGGGATTAAACATAAGAATGGTGTGTCGAAGATAGCTACGCAAACCTTCTATGTATTTCAGTAAAGTATCTTGTGACTACAAGTCCACTCCAAGCATAGGAGCTCTTCTCCTAAACTCCTGAGTATAATCTTTCACATTTTGACCTTTTAACTGTCTGAAATTTTGTCAAGTCATGATAGATTTTTGCATGTGAGCTAAAGGGTAGAGTTGTCCTTTTATAGCAGCAATGAAATTAGACCTAATAATAGAGATCTTACCATGTTTTTTGATCTCATCTCGATTCCTTGCTTCCCACCAAATGAGTGTTGCATCCTCCATTCTCAATGAAGCCAACTGAATTTTGATATCATCCTCTTGAAGGTTATGAATTCTACAATACACCTCCAACTGATGAATGTAATTATCAAGCTTTTTTGCATTCACTTCACCATTATACATGGGCAACTCGAATTTAACATCTAGTTTAAGTAGAGGTGATTTTCCAGCTCCTTTTGAAGAATGATGATGAGTATGAGTAAAGGTTGTATTAGGGAAGAATGTGAAGATGCTTGTGAAGAAGAAGATAAAGAAGATGGTGGAGAGGGTGGAGGTTTTCCTCCATTCTCATTATCTTCTTTTCCATTACCTCCTCCTAAAGAGACTTCTCCTTTTAGAGGTTTGGAACTTTCTCCTTGCAATCTACTATTCGTCTCTTCATAGAGGACCTTCACCATCTTTTTCATATCAAAGAAAGCCTTTCTGAAGGTCTTCTCATAATTTTTCATGTTTGTAGGTTCTCCTTCACGAAACATGATCTCTGGAGTTTCAAATACAACTTGAGGCTAAATTGGTGTTGGAGATTGTGGCAACCTTTCCCTTCTTCCCCTTAACCCAATTTCAGAGCTTCCAACCAGCATTCCTTCACCTCTTTTGATTTTAACCCTTGTTAGCATGACACAAAACTAGCAAACAGTACTCCTTCTTTGCACAAGCAAATCTAGTAAGGAAAAGTCGGTGCTCTAATACCAAATTCATCTAAAATGGAGCAAATTAGTAATGTTGTGCTAATTCCCCATTTAGAATAAAGCCCAAGATATTTATCATTTTCTTAACAAGTGCTTAAGGATTCACCATTTTTGCTTAATTAATTTATTCCCATGAGAGTTTCTTATGTAAATGTTATAAACAATTTAACATAAAAAATATGTTGAACAACAACAAAATAACGGCAAAGAATAGCAAAATACAACACACAACACAAAGGTTTGATGAGGATTTCACCCCTCCTAGGCTACGTCTCCTTGGTCCAGCTTGCTTGGGCCTCTATATTATAATCAAAATTATAAAAAAAGTGTGTTTACAATGCTCAAATGCCTCTGAAACCTATCTAAATGAGTTCAAAATAGCCAAAATTTTCAGCATTGACTCTTCTTGCACCTAATTTGGATGAGAACTAAAGAAGTTATGACCTCTCCCAGTTCTCCCACAATTTTCTCAACAAATTCCCCTTTACTGGCCACTAACCATCAAATTCAGCCCGAAATCTGCCAAATTCGCCACATTTTGGCCACCAAAGCCATACTTCTCGGCGAGTTTAGAATTTGCAATCACAATCGGCATTGGTGAAGAGACGGATGGAACAGCTCCTTTCAAAAACTGTAATCATCGATTTGTGATGGCGGACTTAACAATTTATGCACCATGGTTCATAACAATTTTGCATCTGGTATATATCGGCTTGTCACAATCGGGCAGGGTGATTCTTAACAAGACTTCCTGTTGCGATGTGATTTTGCAATGTGATCCATGCGATATCACTTATCGCATTTCGACGAGACCAGGGGCCGATTTTTAACAAAAAACTTATGTCGATGCAATGTGATCGAACGATTTGCGGGACCAGTGAAAGAGTGACACTTTGTGCCTCCCGATTGGCTGAATAGACTTGAACTTGCTAATTGGGCACTTATTTTTCCTATTTAGAAAATTGATTAGAATTCATTTATGGGAGCATCTGAACTTTGCTTTCGATTGAACGAGTTGTGTTGGATTCAGATCGCCAAGATCTATTCCAACCATACAGTTTCCATTCCATTCTATGAACTTTGAATTTTGAGAATAAACTTGAGCACCTAATCAATCTGTAGCTATCACTCTGATACCAGGGAAAATTTTAGGGGCTAATATTCGCAAGTGGGCTAATATTCCATGCTTTTTCCAAAAAAGAGATTCGCCAATTTCCATTTTTCTAAAAATAAATTCGCTCAAATTTTATAGTATAAAAATATGTTACCTTAACAATCACGAATATGATATATTATAATACAAAATAATTAGAAACCTAAACATTTTTACAAAATTATCATCAAACATTTTGAAATTTGGATATTAGGGACTTGTAAGATTCGTCAAGGTTGCTAAACTTTAATATAAACTTCCATCCTTAATATTTTCTCAGTGTGGTAATGACTACATCAACTGCCACTAGTCCATCCTGCTACTGAATATTTTGGCCCCCGTAGCTAGGTAATAATCCATGAGGTGGACTCCTCAAGGACACTACCCATTTGTACCACTCTGGGGTGTTGGGTTGCATTATATTCTTTCCACGACTAGCCCACGTAGTTAACATGGGGATTAGAAGGGGGGCGGAGGCCCCCCCTTCGTTTCACCGATTGCGTAGTAGGGGGGGCTCATAGGGGGTTTAAGAGGTGCAAGTAACCCCCCTCTATGGAGTCCAGGGCAGCGCCCCAGAAAATTTTGTTTTTGGCCCCTATATTAGGTTGGTCGGACCTACCTATGGTTTTGTGCATGATTTTTCGCACATGGTTTTGGATGCGATGGTTTTTAGTCCATGGTTTTGGACACAATGGTTTTCAGTCCATGGTATTGGATGCCTCGGCATGTATAAATATGTATTGTAACATTGAAAGGAACATAATGAAAAATCAAGCTGGTAGTCCCGGTTTTGGGATCCAGGGGAAAATCTTTGTGCATATGTGTTTTATGTGTTATGCTCTCGCATTGTTTATTTTCTATGTTTTAGAATTCGTATGCAGGTAGTTTCTGTATGGGGTTAAAACCTACATTTGGTATTAGACCTGTTTGGCTTCAAGGGGACCCCTTTGTTGCTGAGGGGTTTCGCTTGGGCCTGTGGTAGAACCTGTTCAGTGGGAGATCTGCAAGATCGATTCTAGTGGTTAAAGAAGATGGCAAGTAGTGGAAAGATAGAGATCAAGAAATTTATTGGCCAGAGTTTTGAGTTGTGGAAACTCAAGATGGAGTATCTGTTGGTGCATAAAGATCAGTGGATCATGGTAGATCCGGGTACTAAACCAACGATAATGTCTGATGAAGAATGGAAGAAGTTAGATCGGAAGGCAAAGAGCACAATACGATTGTGTGTCTCAGATTTAGTATTGTTGAATGTATCAAGGGAAGCTACGGCTAAGGCTTTGTGGGACAAGTTAGGGACTTTGTACCAATCTAAGTCTTTGGTGAATAAACTGTTCCTACGGAAAAAGTTTTATAACCTAAGGATGAAAGACGGAGACTCGGTGACAGAGCATATGAACGCATTTAATAATATGGTAAGTCAGTTATTATCTATTGATATTAAAATTTCAGATGAAGATAAGTGCATTAGTTTGTTGTGTTCTCTACCAGAATCGTGGGATAGTTTGTTTATTGCAATAGGTAGCAATGCAACTGCCTTGCAGTTTGATGAAATAGTCTCATCCTTGTTGATGGAGGAGATGAGATAGAAAAATATGGAGAGCCAGAATGGTGATGCCTTGTCTATACAAGGACGGTCCCAGAACAGAAACAAAAAGAAGTCATCGAGTGGGAGATATAAATCTAAAGGGAGATCTAAATCTCTAGGAAAACCTTTAAAGGTGGTTTGCTGGAAATGTGGAAAGGAATGGCACTACAAAAGGGACTGTAAATTTAAATCTCCTGACAGAGGAAAGGGATATGATGATTCTCCTTATGCAAAGGCGAAAGCCACCTCTAATGAAGGTGGGGATGTGTACTTGGCTTCTTCAAGTACACATGTAGATCATGAGGCATGGTTGATTGACTCAGGTGCATCCTTTCACTTCACTCCCCATAGAGATTGGTTACGCGAGTATGAGAAATACGATGGTGGTGATGTCTTCTTAGGGGATGATAAGAAGGCCAGAATCGTTGGTCGGAGAAAAGTAAAGTTGAAGTTGCAAGGTGGAAGGGTTAGAACACTTCTAGGTGTTTTGCATATTCCTCAATTGGCCAAAAATATTATTTTTGTAAGCAAGTTAGATGGTACAGGTGTAAAAACAGTGTTCAAGAAGGCTACCTGCAAGATGGTTCGGGGAGCACTAGTATTGATGTGGTTAGTTCGGATTGGAACTCTGTACAAGCTGCAAGGTAGCATTGTTGTTGATGGTTGCAACAGTTTTGTGGTTCCTGAAAGTGGAGCAAAAAATCTAGTGGTCTCTAGAGAGAAGACTATGTTGTGGCAGCAAAGGCTTGGACATATTGGAGAGAAGGGCCTTTGAATACTTCATGGTAAGGGTATGGTAGAAGGCATGAGTAATATCTATCTAGATTTTGATTTCTATGAAAATTGCGTATATGGGAAGCAGAATCGGGTGAGTTTCCCCTCTAATGGTAAGAGGGCGAAACAGATATTAGAGCTTGCGCACAGTGATGTGTTTGGACCTATGAAGGTTCCATCACTGGGCAAGTTTATAGATGACTTCTCAAGGAATACATGGATATATTTCCTTAAGAATAAATCTAAAGTCTTTAACAGGTTTAAAGAATTTAAGGCTCTGGTGAAAAACCAGACAGAGAAGAAGATAAAGGTGTTGAGGACAGATAATGGTGGAGAATTTTGCAGTCAGGAATTTGAAAAATTATGTAAGAAGTGTTCTATATCACAGCAGAAGACTACTCCATATACACCTCAGCAAAATGTATTTGTAAAATAATGAACAAGACGTTGATGGAAAGGGCAAGAATCATGCTCAGTCGTGTCGGGTTAGGACAAGAATTCTGGGTAGAGACGGTGGAGATTGCATGTTACCTGGTCAACAGATCACCTTCATCAGAATTGGAAGATAAGACTCCACAAGAGGTATGGACTGGTAAGAAACCTTCTCTTTCACATCTGAGGGTGTTTGGATGTGATGCATATGTACATGTTCCAAAGGAGAAAATAACCAAGTTGGATAGTAACTTTGAAAAGTGCATCTTTATTGGGTATAAGGATGGTTTAAAGGGTTATAAGCTTTGGAACCCAGTAACAAGGAAGGTTGTGTATAGCCGAGATGTGGTGTTCAGAGAGGTGAAAGATGTTATTAAACATGAATTCCAACCAAAGGAACCTGAGAAGATAGAGTTTGAGCTAAAGGAGGAGGAATCAGACTCTACAACAGAGGAGGAATCAGAAGATGAAGAGCCACAAAATTTGAGTGTGAGAAGATAAGTTCGAGAAAGAAGGCAGCCAAAACAGTATAGTCCATCTGCTTTCTCTTCAATTTTTTCTTTATCTATTAGTGATGATGATCCCATAACTATGAAGGAAGCAGTAGATTCAGAGGATGGAAAACTCTAGAAAGAGGCCATGGTTGATGAAATGGCATCTTTGCACAAAAACGAGGCTTGGGATCTGGTGGAGTTGCCGGCTAGAAGAAAACCCAATAGCAACAAATGGGTGTTCAAGAAGAAGACAAATGCAGAAGGAAAGGTGGAGAAATACAAAGCGCGGTTGGGAGCAAAAGGTTATTCCCAAGTGCCGAGAATTGATTTTGGTGATATTTTTTCTCCTGTTGCCAAGGTAACTTCTATTAGATTACTTTTATCTATTGTTGTTACTTTTGATTTTGAGGTAAAATAGATGGATGTGAAGACAACATTTCTTCACGGGGATCTAGAAGAGGAAATCTACATGAAGCAACCTAAAGGCTTGCGGTGAAGGGTAAGAAAGAACTGTTATGCAAGTTAAGGAAGTCTCTGTATGGGTTAAAACATCACCAAGAATGTGGTATCAGAAATTTGATACATTTATACAGGGACTTGGCTTCACCAGAAGCAAAGCAAATCATTGTGTGTATTTTAAATTAATTGGTGACCATGTTATTTATCTAGTCGTGTATGTGTATGGTATGTTTCTAGTTGGAAATGACAAAGAAATTATCCAGGATTTGAAGACCCACTTGTCCTCCAAATTCGAGATGAAAGATCTTGGTGATGCAAACTATATTTTGAGCATGGAAATTAAAAGAGATCATACAAAGAGGAAGCTCTAGTTAAACCAGAGGAAGTATGTCGAGAAGATATTGCAGAGGTTTAATATGCAGGATAGTAAACTGGTGAAGGTTCCTATTCCTGTAGGTTTCAAGTTATCTGTTGAACAATGTCCCAAGACACAAGAAGAGGAAGAGGACATGTCCTGTGTTCCATATTCTAGTGCATTTGGAAGCCTGATGTATGTGATGGTCTGTAGTAGACCAGACATTTCACATGCAATGGGAGTATTGAGCAGGTTTATGCCAAAACCAGGGAAGGAGCACTGCACAATAGTGAAGCGGGTTTTCAGGTATTTGCATGGCACTAGTGATTATGGTTTGTGCTACCAAAGAATACCAGGATTGGAAAAAGTGTTGGATATTCATGACTTTGTTGATGCAGACTGGGCTGGAGATCTAGATCAGATAAGATCTACAAGTGGGTATGTGTTTAACCTATTTGGAGGTGCAGTCAGTTGGATGAATAAGAAACAATTTGTAGTGGCACTATCAACTACAGAGGCAGAATACATGGCAGCCACTCATGCAAGCAAGGAAGTAGTTTAGTTGCAGAGATTGTGTTCAAGTATGGGGTTAGTACAGGGAGCTATAAGGAGAGACGGTGACAGCCAAAGTGCGATTTTATTGGAAAAGAACTCGACATATCATTCAAAGACAAAGCACATTGATGTTTAGTATCACTTTGTAAGGGATATGATAGATGACAAAAAGGTGTTGCTGGTAAAGTTGGACACTTTGAATAATACTGCAGATGCATTGACAAAATTTGTGAGCTCTGAGAAGTTCTCTTGGTGTAGAGAAACAATGGGCGTTGTAGGGTCGGATAAATGACTAAGCTCTCTTGTGGCCCCCTGTGGAAAGAAAACAACAAGTGGAAGAATGTTGGGTTGTGTTATATTCTTTCCATGACTAGCCCACGTAGTGAACATGGAGGTTAGAAGGGGGGCGGAGCGCGCCCCCCCCCCCGCCCTTTCGTTGATATACCTCCAGGGGTGTGGTAATTTTTGTATGGGGTTAAAAGCTACATGGGGCTACAACACCAAATCTACCCACCTCACCCCTAGAGGTATATCAACAAACATGGAGAAGTCTTCCTCAAGCCTTGAGGAAAGCCTATCAATCTCTGTTGAAGCTTCTTGTTGGTCCTTCTTCTCCTCCTTGTCCTTATTCCTAAGAGGAAACTAGGTATTATAGTGACCGAGTTCACCACACCTTAAGCACTTGACCTTTGACAGGTCCTTCTTATTTCTCTTCTCCCCCTATCCCTAACAGGGGCCCTTAGATGTGAGGGCCACATTCTCCTCCTCCTTCACCTACTTTTGTTCGTTGCTCATGCCACTGATGGATCTCTTTAGAAAAGTTCACCTTAATTCCTCCTGCTGCAAGTTAGCCCACATTATGTCCCATTCTGGTAACTTGTTTCTACCCATTATGCTTTGGACAAATACCTCTCAGTCCTCAGAGACACAATTCAGTGCCAATCTGAAAAGCTCTGTGGGTTAGGGCGCTACCCCAACTACTGACAGTTGGTCTCGAACCTCCTAAATCCTGGTGAGGAAGCGATTTATTCCTTCCCCCTTCTACATCCAAATGATCCTCAGCTTATCCTCGAGGTACATCTTTCGCTGCATGGAAGTGCCCTGATATAGAGTGGTGAGAGCATCCCACATATGCTTAGCAGTATATTTACCAGCTATATGTAAGACTATATGATCTCAAACTTCATCTAGGATCAATCGTTTTTCCTGTGCCATCACCTTTATGTAATCTTTGTGCTGATCTGCATATGTGGGAATTTCCACCACTGTATCAATATAGGCGTTCAGGCCATATTAATCTATAAGCATGGACATCCTTGTCTTCTAGATGATGTAGTTGTAAGCTCCCATATCTTGATCACAAAACCCAGCAGTGGCCATCTCAAGGAACTATCTAAAACTTCCTCTTTCCTTTTTCTTGGTTGTTGATTTCCTATTCGTACTCCCTTTTGGAGTGAGGAGATCTTCTCACAATGATTTCTTATCTACAAGAAAAAAATTGAACTTCTTAAGACTAGAAAAATCCTTGAGGAAAATTTTCCCTCTGTGTGTGCTCTTCTCTCTTCCACCTTGACACTAGATATACTCTAATGAAATATTGCAAAAACCACCGCATCTAGCTGGAGATTTTCCCAATGAAAAAACTATGAGTTTCTCCCTCTGCCTCTAGAATCACTCAACCTGGAAGATTGATTTTTTTTGCCTCTCTCTTAGAAAAAATGGTCTTCCTCGAGCAACTCGGTCTCCTAGAAAAATACTACACTTCCTTTGGGAATTTCGGCCTGTTTCCCACAAGGAGTAGAAAAATTCCTTCTTTTTTCTTATGAGCTCTCCGGATGATCAACTGTGCTCTGATACCATGTGAAAATTCCAAACTAGAACCCTATTGCAACAACTGGAAATTATTCTCCTAATTATTAATTTTATTTAACAATCTATTTGTTGTTTGCTATGAAAAATATTGAACAAATCACTCTGCAACCTTCACAAATAAAATACTATGGAATAAAATAAAAATCTAGAAGCTGAGAAATGATAGCGCACACACATTAAAATAACACAATTGTTTTGGACAAAAATCCCTATAAAAGAACCAACTTGGGAAAATCGATACAGCGGCTAAGGATTTTATTATTATTTAGGAGTGAGAAATTCTGAGTACAACTGGATGCTGAAAATGGCAATCCTACAGAGAAAATATTGGAAAAAATCTAGTGATGAATTTTCCTCACCCCACAGGCAAACTCCCGGCAGGACTTTCCTTCATAAATTCGACCCTCTAACCCTCTCCATCAGCCTTTGTGTTGCTTTACATAGCCTATTGGATGTCTGGGCTTAGACTAGTCTCTGATGAAGTCATTTTTCCTTCTGCTAACTTGAAAGATGCTTCTCTGGCACTCTAGGACTCCTTCTCTCCCTCTGTAACTAAAGACATCTCTCCCTCTCGCCAAATTGATCTTGACTCTAGAGGCTGCTGCACTGCCCTAGTTTCATCCCCTCTGTAGCTCTTCTACCTCTCTAAAAATGCACTCGATGGATCTAGATTGCCTCCTCCAACATCACTATCTCTGCCCCTCTCTCACTGCTTTGACCTCTAGTTCTCTCTCCGTCAACTAACTGCTACTACTCTGTAAATCAATTTCCCAACAAATCGAACTACTCAAGTGCATCTCCATCACCACATCGACCTCCTCTTATAATCCTATGTTGGAGCACCAACGACCAATATTAAAATATAATCAATGGCTAATATCATCTCTGGATCGATCCATGTGAGTTTCTAGATGATTATCGCCTTGACTTAATGAATATTGATTAATTAACCATATTACTTAAGTTTAGACTTAGGAAATATTTAAAAAATATTTAATAATCTAATTAAGTCATTTCTAGATGGAATTTTGAGAAACGATTTCAGGTTTTCAGAGATCTCATTTATTCTATCCCCTCCACAAATTTTTGTGGCTAGAACGCATTTGATGCTACAAAAACTAATGGAGACAACATCTCCTTCTCTCAATATGTCAAGATCCCCCTTCTGCCCATGAAATAAATAAGTGTTGATGCGAAGTCCTATATAAATACATAAATAAAGGTGAAAGAAGAGAAAGGCTTCCTACATAGAGAGGTGAAACAAGCAACAATGTTGGGGTACTATTCAAACTCACTGGCAACAAAGCAATGTTTGTGTTTCAGAAGTGACTCTATCAGGATACTGTCCAAGCCTGCTGGTAGCTGAGAAACGCTAGAGATGAAAAATTGTACTTTGAAAATATAAATCTCGCAAACTTCATTACCTTATCCTAAAGAAACATTGTGTGACCGTTGATCTTATGTTTATGTTTAACCGAGTAAAGGAATGAATGGGACTATGTTTATACATAGGGTAAGTGGGGAAGCCATGGTAATCTAAACAATGAATCAATACTCCCTGAAGAACTAAACCCTACACGAAAGAATTGACCAAGGAAGGTAAGTTTGAGTTCTACTAGTGTGTCGCCAAGTGTTGTCATTGCAACAAACAACCTCCAAAATTTCACCTACCCTTGAATTTTGGAGCCTACCATGGATCTTGCAATCAACTTTTTTGTAGTCACTTCAAGCTCTGACTATTCTTTGAGCTTCCTTTTGTATTGTAAATGTCAAATTCATCTGCTCACACATGCTCAATCCACAATGAATTCATGAGCACACTCATTTTAAGCAAGCTTGAACAAGCATAGCATAGTCCATTGAAACTCTGCATGTGTGATTTCCAATCCATGTCGACATCCAGTGCGCACTTACATCAACAGCTTCTCGCTTCTTGTTGTGGTTGTACTTCTATTTCGATTAGTTTTTAAAATTGTCGCTTCACGTGCATTTGTTTTCACGAGTGTTGTTTTCATGTTTTCGGATGTCGCTTTCACTTTCGCTTGATTTCCTTTTAATTATTGTCATTTTCATGTTATCTTTGACCTGGCATTAGTTGTTTTCAATGCCGTTCGCATATCACAATTGTCGTTCACACTTTTATTTTCATATCGAAACTGTCTTCCTTTGGCGTGCGAATTATGCTTATCGTGTAAAGTGGGTTTTGGTTTGTTTCAAGCAAAAATATTTGTGATAATGAGTTGTTCTTATCATGTATACATGTTCCGCACTCATATCCAAAGTTTCATGCATTGTCGCACAAGTGTCGTCACAAAGTGTATCTTTAGTGTCACACTTCGAATGGCTTGTCACAATGTTGTTGCATTGAGGAAAGTATGTTGTTCATGTTTTTTTATTGTTTCGTGGTGTGTAATCAAGTGACCTAAGTGTGTGATAATGTTCAAGTCTTGATTTTATTCAACATCCTCTCACTAATCCAACACCTAGTCAAAATTGGAAAAACTCTCGACCGGGCCACTCAACCTCATCCACCCCTCTTGAACTACACAGTCTTAGTCCTCAAGTAGAAACCTTGTCTCTTAGCACTACACAACCTTAGTTCGCAAGTCCAACCCCTTAGTCCCAGAAATTTGCAACCATGTATCTTGGCATTTTGCAACCTCAGTGCTCAAGCCCAACCCTTGAGTCCCATAACTGTGCCATATTTATCTACAACTAAGCCAGCACTGTGCATTGCATAGTCTCAGTCGTTAATACTCAATCTTGATCTCCTAAATTGTGCAACTACATAATCACTTGGCCTCTTCTCCTTCCAATACTGCGCATTTCGCAATTTCATTGCTCAAGCCTAGCTCTTGGCCTCCAAAACATTGAAATCATGCACTCTGGCTAGGACTAAACTATGCATTGTTAAGTCTTAGACCTCAAGGCTAGCCCTTGAGCTCCTAATTTGTGCAACTATGCAATCATCTAGCCTCCTCTTCCTTCCAGAACTATGCATTTGGCTAAAACAGTGCAAAACCCCTTAGCATGGCTCACTGACTCCAAAATTGTGCAATTTGCTTTCCCAATCCAGCCTGAATTGTGCATTGAAAAGTATCAAGTCTCAATCTTTACCTTTAACTTCCTGATTTGTGCAACTGCATAGTCACTGATCCTCTCCCTTAGCCTGTCACTCGGTTCTAGCTTAGTCACTTGATCATCATGCAACATCTAAGGCTAGGGTTTTATCATACTAATGTTGTCTTGTCATGAGTGAATTGTAGGTGTAGGTACTTTGTCATACCATGACAAGATGATGATGAAGGATATGGAGAAGGATACGATGCCAGAAGAAACTTCCTTAGTTGCAAACACAAGTTGATCAATCAAGAGGAAGCAAAGGGACATCAAATTGAGACAGCAGTTGGAGATCAAGTTACACTGAAGACTCCTTATCTCTAAGCCATTTTGGAGGACAAAGAAGAAGGATGTGATCCATCTTCCAAAATACAAAGAGAAAGTAGCAACAAATAATGGCATGACATTTCCCTGTCATCAATGTCATGTCCTGTCATGAGTCATCATGTGCCACATCAGTTTGTGGAATATGTAATTAAATATTGGAGAAATATATTGTAAAGTGGAAGTCCAAGAGCCATTCATGTAATGTGAAAAGTCATGTAGGAAGTCAAAAGTTCATAGAGAAATCGAACAGTCATGAGGGTAGCCCAAGAGTCACAAGAGAGGTGAAGCATCATTGATCAGGTGCTCAAGTTTCTGCTCAAAAATCAAAATTCATAGAATGGAATGGAAATTGTATGGTTGGAATAGATCTCGACGATCAAAATCCAATGCAACTCATTTCATCGATGGAGTTCAGATGTTCCGAGAAATGAGTTCTCACCAGTTTTCTAAATAGGCAAAATAAGTGCACAGTTAGCAAGTTCAAGTCTCTTCAACCAATCAGGTGGCGACAAGTGTCACACTATCGATGGTCCCACAAATCACCTCATCGCTTCTCATCGGCATAAGTTTTATGTTAAAAAATCTTCTCCTAGTCCCACTGAGGTGTGATATGAGATATTGCATGGATTGCATCGCAGCAGGAAGTCTTGTTAAGAATCACCCTCCCGCATCGATAGTGAAATGCTGATGGAACCAAATGCTAAAAGAGAATAGGTTGAAATATATGGAATGTTCGGGTCCTGCCCCGATTTTGACAAGCCGATATATACCAGACACGAAATTTTTATGAACCATGGTGCATAAATCATTAAGTCTGCCATCTCAAATCGGCGATTACAGTTTTTGAAAGGAGTTATTTTGTTCATCTCTCCACCAACACCGATTGTGATTATGATTGTGATTGCGATTTTCGAACCCACTAGGAATTATGGCTCTGGTGGTAGAAATGTGGCAAATTTGGCAGATTTTAGCCAAATTTGATGGTTAGTGGCTAGAAAAAGGGGAATTTGTTGAGAAAATTGTGGGAGAACTGGGAGAGGTCATAACTTCTTCAATTCTTATCCAAAATAGGTGTAAAAAGAGTCAATTTTGGCAGTTTTGGCTATTATGAACTCATTTAGATAGGTTTCATAGGCATTTGAACATTGTAAACACACTTTTTTTGTAATTTTGAGCATAATAGAGAGGACCAAGCAATGGAAGCTGGACCAAGGAGACGTAGCCCAAGAGGGGTGAACTCCTCAACAAATATTTGTGTTGTATTTTGATGTTCTTTGTTGTTATTTTTCTACAATTAAACATATGTTTTATGTTAAATTATTTATAACATTTACATAAGAAACTCTCATGGAAATCAGTTAATTAAGTAAAAATGGTGAATCCTTAAGCACTTGATAAGCAAATGTTAAGAATTTTGGGTTTTATTCTCAATGGGGAATTAGCACAACATTACTAATCTACTCCATTTCAGATAAATCACCTCATTTTTTATATATATAGCCTCATGGTACAAGCAAAGGACCTTTTCACCTTCACTTCTCCCATAAGGCATCAGAGAAATAGAGTTAGTACTTTTGGGGAACAAGTCGTGGCTCCAACACTCCACTATTACAACTAGTGGTGTACGTTGTATACATGTGTCCCAGAACTTTTACTTAATAGATGAAGCTTAATGGCTAGCATGTTCTTCATGCATGAATTATGAATCTTTATAAGATTGTTCTATGAATGTTTATGATTCATATTTGTTTTTCACCTGTACTAATGTAATTGAACTATTTTGGTTATTTTAGTGCTCGTTGTATTGAGGATTTGTTGTATGGGTTGCGATGAGCGTCGCATCTTTGTGGACTATTCCATTGGATGCTAGACAGATATTTCTTCTTGTATTGGTTACATGACCATCGCATCTTTGTGTACTATTTCGTTGGATGTTAGACGAATCTTTTTTGTTTGTGTGTCTCTCTAATAGGGTGGTATCATTGCCTCGCTCTTAGTGGTTCACCTATTTTTCCCTCTGCAGTAGAATAAACTTGACACACCTATATTCGAGCATTCACTGGGTACACTCGCTTCTCAAAGGCACACATGTGATCCTCTCTCTTGTTGAAAGCTAAATCCAAGGCAAATCTATAAGAATATATTGCAATTGTGACAATACTCTGGATGGGGCTCCTATTCAAAATGGTGTGAGGTCTAACTGGGACTTCACATTGGGGATACTCTCTTGGTTGATGGATTTCTAGGACCATCAACACCCACCAAATTCACCTTTCTTTGTTAAGATATTATTTATGTTTGAAGAAAATCTTGTGGGAAATTTAATACTTCAAATGACCTTTTTTATATCATCATGTTGCTTCTTTGTTAATAACCATGGAAGGTTGTTTCAATCTCCATAATTATTTGATAGTATCACACTCTTCATTGCATAATTGGCTTCCACAATGTCATTACAAATTTTTTGGATTTTTTCTTTTTCCCTCCTACCATCTGTGATCCACCATAAATTTTATGTAACATTCTTCCCGATATGCATTGTATCAAACAAATGAGCTACTTATAGGTGATCATAGTAGGGAAACCTCATTAATTGAGCAGGATAACTTTTCATTCCTCGTGGCAGCCCATGTCCTTCACGACGACTTATGTTGTATTCCAACTTCCATAGGTGAGGTGTCATTCTTCATGGTTTTCATCTAGTCTTTTTTTCCCATTGAAAATATGCTTTTCAGTAGCATGATACTCATGGTTCTTTGAGAGGAAGTTCTTGAACTCATCAAACACCTTTCCTAAACTTGTTGAACAGTGAGATTTCATCTTAGGACCACAAATTGGATATGCATATTTACCCTTAGTTTGAAGGCCTGCAAGAGATGGATTAATGTCAATTATAAAAAAAGGGGTTATTTAAAATAAATGCATGATATGATCTAATTGAAATAATTATATATTATTAAAGTGCAATGGAACGTTACCACAAAAATGTGTTAGTCCCGGGGCATCATGAACTGTCCATACAATTATGCCATGGAATTGAAATTTCCTTTGCCTTATTGGTTTACATTTTTCATACATAGTGATTCCAACCCATAACTTCATTAACTAGTCGATAAGAGGCTTGATATATACATTCATATCTTTAACCTGGTACTTACCTAATTAATTGAAATTACACATAATTAATACTATGATATATACATATAAGTAAATAAATAAATATAAAATATTATGCAACAAACAAGACAAGTGAACATGTTACAATATTCAAAAAATTAATGTAAAAAAAGACCTAGAACAATCATTGTCAACATAATGTGCTCCCTCTTTATTGACATTCAAGGAGGAAGGTTATTGTTGATAACAAAAATCGGCCACACTGAGTAATTAGACCTGAGCTCTCCAAATGTATTAAATTTGTGAGCTGCCAATAAAATCCTAACATTACAAGGTTCATATTTAAAATGCGGTCATTTTTCTACAATTTCCCTAAATGCATAACCATTTGTAGGAAATCGAAGAAAACCATCTTTACTTCTCTTTTGTGCATGGTAATCCATAAACTTTGCTATGCTTTCACACTTGAATGATATTTGTAATTGTTTTTGTTACATTTTAGGAAAAAAAAATTTGATGTAGGTTGTCCATAATATATAATATGATCATTAGGACATACATCTATAGCTTGATGCTCCATTCCAATTTCTTTCATAACAACAAATAAATCTTGGTATGTGCGACGTAACTCATTTGGTAATGGTAACATAAATTCACCTACCAACCTAGCACAACATAAAAAATATCACTAGTTAGTGTAAAAAATATTAATCATAAATATTGCATTCTTATTTTACACATTAATTAACACTTAAAAAAAATGGAAAAAATCAACCTTTCATGTGATAAAACATATTACATTATACCTTAGGATCTGTTTCATACAAGTGTCTAACAAACCATTCAAAACCTTTAAGTTCACCAACAATAATGTAGCAAATCCCCAGATGCGGGTGACTAGCCAGTTGATTAACGTGATGGGACAGGGGTGGAGCGAAAAGGGACGCCACTTGCCCGCCCTGTACAGCGAAGATTATAGACGGACAATGGATGATCCTTGGCATTTGGGTCTCGCAGCGTTTAAGGGCTTCACTGCAAGCGACTTTGATAATACCAACTTGTCCGTCGTTATGATTTTCACCTCCGCATGCTCTTATTTTCTCTGGACCTTGGCTCTCTTGAATGCCATAGTAATGGTGGGTGCAATTCAAGGCAGGAATGAGGGTAATAAATCTAGCCTCTGCCATGGGATCGCTTTGGAGCCTCTAATGTTTTGTTGGTCGGGTTATGGCCTGGTGGATGCTGGCTCTAACGGTTTGACAGGGGCGACTCAGTTGAGTTTCTGCTCTGATAGACCTGCAGTGTTGCCTCCGTCAGTTCCCTAGATTTTCTCTAAGGCATCGGGCTCTTGTTTGGTTGAACGTTTGATTTGCCAGTGTTCTGCTTTTTTAGTTGTTTGGTCTTGTTCCCACAGCGTCGCTGCCGTTTTCGTAATGCCCCGTTTGTGCCATAGGATGAGATGCCGCAGAGGCACTCCTCGGTGGGCGCCCTCTAGCCCGACCTCCAATTCTCCCTCCCTCTCCAGTGATTTCACTTCTGGCCATTACCCTCGCACTTGCAGTGGGAGAGGGTGCCTTCATCTGCCCAGCGATTACCCTGAGCCTCGTCCTCCATACTCCTTGTCCTCATCCTCTTTCGGCTTTGCGATTTTCACTTTCAATTGCTCCCTGAATCGTCCCAGGATCACTGCTCATGTTTCGGTGTTCTTTCTCAAGGAAGCCTAGGAGGTGGGAGAGTCCAGCTCTCATCAGGAGGGTCCTGGTTCGGTCTCTGTGCAGGCTGCGGAGGTTCCAACGAGTAATGCTATCAACATGGTGATGGAGCCAGTGGCCCAGGGTCCATCTGAGAATGATGTTGCTCGTGCTCGGGATCCGCCTGACTTTGGCTGGTGCAGAATCGAGGAAGATCTTCCTGATGTTTAGTTCTTTCTATGCTACTTTGTTTCAGGTCATGCGCCCCATTATAGAGGGCAAATTTTTGTCACTGCTGATAATTTTTGTTAACACTGATAAGCTAGGGTTCAAATGGAAGTTTTTTGGAATATCTGTAAGCTCTGTAATGTCCAAAAGGTCATCTTTGGTTCCCCTGTGTGGGATTGGATTACAGGTTCTCGTCAAAATTCTCTGTCTTGGGCAATTTTTTTGTTTCTATCTGCCTCTCCTTCTGGGCAGTTGCTTTAGACTTCGGTCATGATGTAATTGTACCCCTTTAATGTGAATAGAGTAGTTTTATTTAGAAAAAAAAAAACAATAATGTAGCAAATATAATATTTTCTCTTGAGCCTTCGTAAAATCATGTAGCTTCCTTCTCTAGCACAGGCTCATCATCACAAAAAACATATGTGTTCTCATCGCCAAGCACATATTGGATCAATTGATTTGTCCCATCATATGGAACTATGTTATTAATGTCATCTTTTTGCATAAGATCATTATCTTGGGCTTCCATATTCACTCCATCTTCCTCAACTTGTAGAGCATCATTTCTAGCATTAATACTTGGTGCAATATTTGAATCACAATACCTAGGGGACCACCTTGACTTTATAATAATTTCAAACAATCATATGAAATTAGTTTGTAGAACAAATATTATAACAATAAAAAAATTACAAATATGATAAACATAATTAAAATGTATATAATGATTCATAAATAGTAGCTTACCACCGAACAATATGTGTTCCCCCCTTCAATGTTCCCGTTCTTCCTATAATGTCTATAATTTATTTCATATGAAATCTCCACAAACATTAGCACATGCAAGAATTGGAAGGGAAATAACATTTCCCATCATTAACCCCTTGCATATTAGTTTATACCCATCTAATGTTTTTTTTTTACATTCTTCCCGCAACCACAAAACAATTATA